>JAFEMH010007525.1:0-86531 GCA_022495995.1 Adenophora triphylla var. japonica | reverse complement strand
GGAGCGCCTAGGAAAACATCATGCTCTTCGTTGGAGAAGAGGGGTGCAGCGGTAGTTCCTCATGGAGGACATCCCATACGACTTCCATGCATTCATCCCGAGTGTGACGGTGCTAGCTGACCTTTATCACGAAGATCTCTTCACTGGGCGGCCGTAGAGTTTGTTTGGAGAATGCCGACGAATCTCCGATTGAGACTCGGGGTTTATGTGCCCGCATCATGGCGATATTCGCCGTTTCCTTCCACCCGCCTCCAAATGTTGGAAACGGCTGAACTTGATGTATCTGACCGCTTCTGTGGTCCGCCCGATCGAGTACATTTACATAGTTAGCATCTCCGACTCGAGGGATTCTGATGAGATTTGCCCCGATAGTCCCTCGGTTGATTCGAAGGAGGTACCCCCGGTGCCCGAGTGCGACACGCTGTCATCTCGCTTCGTTTCCTATGAGGAAACTATCCCCTGGATGACTTCGAGATCTCCCCGCCGGTTAATGAATTTAACACATCACGGAGAGCGGAAGCATGGCTTTCATGTGGTGTAGCAAGGGCGTCCCAAAAGAGCCGTGGAACTCGGATGGAATGTCCATCACGTGGAATTTTACCGGCACCATTTGGGGTTTCGAACCGTAGTTCCAGCAGTCTCTCGGTAGGTCTTCGCCACGAACGTGATCATACCGCCATACAAACGGGAGTCGTAGATCTCGTCTCTATCCGTAGAAGGAGAGTCATCCACCATCCGTTTCTCGTCTTCCTCTTGTGAGAGTAAAGCCTGTGGTGGAACCTCGTGAGCGTGTCGAGGCCGCTGTGGCGGTTAAGCCGCCTTGGTTAGGCACATTGATCGAGTGCGATTGCTAAGCCGACCTTGATCTTCCTTTGCGGTCCGAGCTCTGGAGCCGGACAAATTGAATCTTGGCTGATCCCGCGAGGGTTAGCTTCGACCGGCGCAAGATTACCAAGATCCGAGGTATTCCGGTGTCCCGTGGTCCGACTCGGTTTGGACTTTTCGGCTTCCCACCCCGTCTCGCTCTAAAGCCGCATGGCTCTGGAGGCAAAGAGGACCGGGCCGGGAGTACAAGCACGTAGTAGTCGAACCTCCGGAGGGTTCTCAGCGTACCTACACCGGTATCCCCGCTTCGTATCTTTCTCTCGCTTGATGTTGAGAGGATTTCTTCATTTGCTTTCTGAGGATTACTCCCACCGTTTCTCGGGACTCGTACTCTGTGCAAAGTGAGTGGCCGCAAACATCGTAGCCGATGTGGACATGTGGAGGATCCACCGTGAGAGGCGAGAAACCGGTTCTCGTGGCACTCTTCTTGGGCACCCACTTAATGGAATTCACGCTTCTTATTGTTCTAAAAGGGTTTCCCGATCAGTATTGGCCCATCGGGGCGCTCCAACTTGCCTTCTTCTATCAAGTTCCTCGATTTCGTATCGTAACCCCACACGCTTGTCGCCGGTATGGCCGTGATATCATGGAAGGCGCAAAGATTTGCTCTTGTCCGCATTGGCTACGGGAATTTTGGGTTTGTAATTGGCAACGGCTTAAGGAGACCCTCCTCGATTAACCCTTCCAAAGATCTTGCTCGGTGGCATGTCCAACTTGTCAAGTGTCACTACAGTCGTTTCGAGTAGAATTGTTGCTTTTTTAAGGACCGGGTTTCTGTTACCCGACCGTTGTCCCCGATGGACGTAGTTGACAGACGTATCTCTCCCTGTCGGGGCCGGCAGTGGATTGAATGCAACCGCTGAGCAGATCCGTATGGTTGTGGCAAGAGCCAACTTTTCCTCGAGATCCTTCTCAAACCGTGAGCCGGCATTAACCATGGCCCGAGATCCGGGAAGAAATTGTGACTGATGAGAGTTCCGATGGACGGTCTTAAGCAGGACTTGAAGATCCGCATCCGTTCGTCTTCGGTGAGTGGCTCCATGATCTCGGAGAGTTTCCACCTCCATCTCTTGTAGAATTCCCCAACACTTTCATCCGCTTTACGCTCGGTGGTGATTAAGTCCTCGCGACTTGTTTCCCACTCTAAGTTGGATCCGCATGCCGTTCAGGGAAGATGTTACTTACGATCTGTTCCCAGGTGCGTCGATCCGCTGAGCTTGACCCTCGTAAACCATCGTAACGCCGAACTTTTAAGCGTATGGCCGGAAGTGGTCGGCCATTCTTTGGAGGGTTGCTCCTTTCGCTCTCATGCCGAGAACGTAGGTATCGACATGCGTACGAGGACATTCGGTTCCGTCGAATCGGTCCATCTCCGCATTCGAACTTGGCAGGGAGAGGCGTGACCATTCCGGATCTCGTGGATTCGAGCGTTTCTGCTTTGAGCCGCTCATGGTGGCTTTCTGTGTCTTTCATTGCTCGACCATCCAGGCTAAGGTTGGGTCCAAGGTGGACTTGTGAGGCTCGGCGTGGGTGCTACCACGTGAGCGGTAGTGATTGGAGGTGGAAGGCTTGATATATGTGGATATACAGGAGCCTTTTCTCTCTAATCAGACGGGGTTTGTCCCTCGGTGCTTAGAGATTCGTGATAGCAATCTGGCGGACGAACCGGAGGGTATTGAGGAATATTGGCATCCCAGAGATGGTCCAATGGGTGCGTTGGTGGTATTGAGTGACGTGGAGGTAGCACCGGGCCGACCAAAAATGACAAAGGGGGGTTGCCCCGAGGAGGTGGCAACATGGAGCCTAGGGTCCAGAAGCTGTTTTTCCTTGATTCGAAGGCATCCCAGTATGTTGGCGGGGAGGAACTGATTGAAGGTTTGTGAACTCGATTTTAGGGGAATCGTCATCCTCGACGGCCGGACAAAAGTACTGTCTGGGACTGGGGATAGGCTGTATACTCACGCTCATTCGAAAGGCTCGTACCACGAAATTCCTCCGATCTTCTTTCCGCCTCCCATTGAACCTCACAAGCCCGGATGGCTTCTTCCAATGTCATATACATTACGGTGGCGGGGTCCCTTCCCGTCACGATTTCTCTCAGTGAGCTAGACATGTCGGAAATTACAGTGAGGAGCGAGGGAACCGAAGAACCGTACCGACAGCCGTTACGGTGATCTGGCAAGGCCGGCCGGAAATACTGAACCACTACGCTCGCCGCAGGGAACGAAAGGAAGGGTTTAGGCTTCGGAAAAGGGTATTTGGCTCAAGAGTTTTCGGGCTTGTGCAATATGCGATTACTGATTAATGTTTACTTAAAGCGCGTTTTCTCGAGTCCTAATCTGGTTGGAAAAGAGCGAGTCTTCTTTTTCGCAACTAATCCTAGAGCTCTAATCAGTGGATCTCGTCACTACGCTTATAAGCCCCTCGTTTCCATTGTAGATCATCTTTCTCGGGACGGACTATCCCGAGCGAGGTCGATAAGGCAAGCGAGTTCCACCAGACAAAGGAAAAAGTGAACTTAAGGCTGGCGATCACGCAAACTTTCGACGTGTGCGGCGTACGGGCCACGGTCGAGGTCAACGTCCTTAAGATTAAGGCGGGGATCGTGCCAAAATTTGGGCATGAACTCTCTGACTCGCTTGTGCGAGAGACCCATGCTTAGCGTTGGCCAAGTCAAGGGCCGGCACGATACATACGGCGAGGTTTGGGTGACACGGCTGTCACATCAACCTTCGCATATATTTTTCTTGCAGTAGAGCTTCGTCAAAGTCAAGGCCGAAAAGCTCAAGACTTCTGGGTCGAGGAACGACCTTCTCGGTCTCAAACTCTCGAGCTTGACTCGAGCGGTGGCTCCTAAGCGTGAAAAACATACACTTAGGCTTTATAACACGAGCTAAGCCAAAACTAACCGGGTCTGGACAAAGTGTGACACAAAGAGCGCATGTAGCTTACACTGGGCGAGGATGGATGCGGGACGACCCCCGTGCGCCACCGAAAGGTGTCTCGGCGCACTGACAACTGGAGTGCAACCGATAAGGCTATCCCGGGTTGGGGTCAGGTGCGCACAGGTGTCAGACCAAGGCGAAGCAAGTGCACGTGAAGGCGGTGTTCCGAGGCAAAGCAAGTGCGCATAGTGTGCGATCACTAAAATTCTTTTTCTGAGTAAAACAGAAATTTTTCAGAATGTGTCTTAAATAATTTATGATGCACAGTTCAAAAGACAGCATGAAAATCAAACATGAATGGGGATGCACAAACATGGTAAGATTTTGAAAAGTTGACAATGTAATGCCTTTGAAAAACAAACCGTTCGAGGTTTAAAGGAACACACACACATGAAAACGAGGAAGGGTAAACGAAAGTTTGACCCACGGAAGGCTTTTTAGAAAACAACGGTGAAATTACCCGATCTTTTTCGTGCGCGGGCGGGGGGCGCGGAAAAGGCGGTTGTCTTTCGCGGAGGGGTTGGTGTCTGAGACCTCGCTTCATGGGAAGGAACAAAATGAGGAGTCGCCACGCGGTTTTTGTATTTTGAGCCCAAACGTTGAGAAACGGCTTTTGTGAAAAGGTGTCGTTTTTATTGGTAGCAAAAACTTAGGAAAAGGCTTTTTGAAAAAGGGGATCATTTTTATTGGCAGCAAAAACGAGTAAAAAGCTTTTTTGTACCAGAGATTGTTAGGTTCGGAGGTCAGGTTACGTTTCGGGTAGAGTATGACGAGATCGCCCGAAATGCCTCGCATGACGAGTCTTTCTACCTTTCTCGAAATCGTGTGTGTGTGTGTGTGTCTTTTGAAATGGGGGCTTGAATGACAAGCTTAATCTTGGTTTGAATGACAAACGTTGATTAGGTGACTTTTGAAAAGACGAGCGTTTGAATGACAAACGTCGGTTTGAGTTTGAAATGAGCGTTTGCGTGGCAAACATCGATTTTGAGTTGAAATGAGCATTTGCGTGGCAAACGTCGATTTTGAGTTGAAATGAGCGTTTGCGTGGCAAACGTCGACTTTGAGTTGAAATGAGCGTTTGCGTGGCAAACGTCGACTTTGAGTTGAAATGAGCGTTTGCGTGGCAAACGTCGATTTTGAACCGTACGAGTCATTGTTAACGATTTTTACGGGAAAAATGCGTATTAAATGATTTTAAGTGTCAAATGGCGGCTTGGAGTTTGAAGATGAGCGTTCGGAGGCCGAACGTCATTTCGCGCGTTTTTGAAAGAGAGTTTGACGGACGAACTCCGGTTTTGAACCGGGCATTACATTGTTAACGATTTTTACGGGAAAAATGCGTATTAAATGACATGCGATCAACGAATCGGGTTGCGACTCGGACTTTGAAAAGTAAATACTATCACAATCCAAACGGATCGGACTTGTAAATGACAGTATTTAAAGCGGTGTCAACGGAATCAAACGATCCAGATTCGTAAATGACGATCGACGAGGCCAAACGGCTCGGAATTGTAAATGACGATCAACGAGGCCAAACGGCTCGGAATTGTAAATGACGATCAACGAGGCCAAACGGCTCGGAATTGTAAATGACGATCAACGAGGCCAAACGACTCGGAATTGTAAATGACATAAAAGTAAACAGAACAGGGGTCGGAACGCCGTTTTAACCGTGATTACTTCTCTTACGGAAAGAAGAGGATCGAGGGCTAAACGTATCGGACCCCGTTAGACGAGGCGTCTACATTTTGATAACGACGTTCGAAACAGTTATAGCGACTAGCGCGTAAACCGAGACGGAATGGGAGATTTAGAGAGAGGGAGTTATACCTATGGCTAGGGTCGACTCCTTTGGCTCGGGAGGTGTGTACGGGACACGGAAAGTGATTCGAAAAGTTGTTTCGAAGTTGTAGGATGCGTATTTGATTGAAATACGAAGGTTTCACGCGAATCGAGACAGAACGGGAGCTCGGGAGGGGTGAAAACCAGTTTGGACCGTGGGGGGTGGTGATTTTTGGTGTAAAAATCCTCTCCTTTTGGCTTTGTGACCATTTCTATTTATAGGTGAAATTTGCGGTAGGAGTCCAGGACGGACTTGGCACGAATCCGTGGGGTTTTGTGGTATTTTGGGAATTTGAAGGACTTGCTTTGCAATTTCGAGAAAATGTACCTGATGAGTCGTAGGACTTGGCTTGCAAACCAGGGGCATTTTGGTCTTTCGGCTTGATTTGTGATTGAAAGGTGACGAGGGGCCGCGGGCATGCCAGACACGTGTCCATGACTCACCCCTTTCGCGGGAGTTCGTCCCCGGTCCGGTTTTGTCGCTTTTTAAAATAATAGTCAGGAAATGTCAGAAATGCCCTCGGAAAGTGCCGGAAAATGCGTTTTCGGGAAAGCCATACTTTTACGTGAGATGTCACGTGCTAGTACGGTTCGACGTCGGGATGCGGGGGCAGATCCCCGGACGTCTCGTTGCACAGCAGCTAGGAGTTTAACGAGTTCGGTTAACTGAGCGGGCCGGTTAACGGATTTCGGTTAACTTTCGCGGATTTGGACGATCAGAATTTGGGTACTTACAAACGGTAGTTTTGAAAAAGTATCTTTTCCCGGGAGTCGCTTGGCGAAATTACCGGGATTTCGCGCGGGCGCGAAACGCGGTTGTCTTTCGCGGGGGGTTGGTGTCTGAGACCTCGCTTCATGGGAAGGAACAAAATGAGGAGTCGCCACGCGATTTTTGTATTTTGAGCCCAAACGTTGAGAAACGGCTATTGTGAAAAGGTGTCGTTTTTATTGGTAGCAAAAACTTAGGAAAAGGCTTTGAAAACGGGGATCATTTTTATTGGCAGCAAAAACGAGTAAAAAGCTTTTTTAGTACCAGAGATTGTTAGGTTCGGAGGTCAAGTTACGTTTTGGGTAGAGTATTACGAGATCGCCCGAAACGCCTCGCATGACGAGTCTTTCTACCTTTCTCGAAATCGTGTGTGTGTGTGTGTGTCTTTTGAAATGGGGGCTTGAATGACAAGCTTAATCTTGGTTTGAATGACAAACGTTTTTTTAGGTGACTTTGTTTGAAAAGACGAGCGTTTGAATGACAAACGTCGGTTTTGAGTTTGAAATGAGCGTTTGCATGGCAAACGTCGACTTTGAGTTGAAAAGGAGTTCGAAGGTCAAACTCCAGTTTTTTTTAAACCGGGCGCTACATTGTTAACGATTTTTACGGGAAAAATGCGTATTAAATGATTTTAAGTGTCAAATGGCGGCTTTGAGTTTGAAGATGAGCGTTCGGAGGCCGAACGTCATTTCGCGCGTTTTGAAAGAGAGTTCGACGGACGAACTCCGGTTTTGAACCGGGCATTACATTGTTAACGATTTTTACGGGAAAAATGCGTATTAAATGATATGCGATCAACGAATCGGGTTGCGACTCGGACTTTGAAAAGTAAATACTATCACGATCCAAACGGGTCGGACTTGTAAATGACAGTATTTAAAGTGCGGTATCAACGGAATCAAATGATCCGGAATCGTAAATGACGATCAACGAGGCCAATCGGCTCGGATTTGTAAATGACGATCAACGAGGCCAAACGGCTCGGATTTGTAAATAACAGATATTAAATGACGATCAACGGATCGATCGATCGGAATTGGTAAATGACGATAAAAGTAAACGGAGCAGGGTCGGAACGCCGTTTTAACCGTGATTACTTCTCTTACGGAAAGAGAAGAGGATCAAGGGGCTAAAACGTATCGGACCCCAGATTAGACGGAAAGCGTCTACATTTGATAACGACGTTCGAAACGGTTGTAGCGGACCTGCGCGTAAACCGGGAGAGCTCGAACGAGAGATTTAGAGAGAGGGAGTTATACCTATGGCTAGGGTCGACTCCTTTGGCTCGGGAGGTGTGTACGGGACACGGAAAGTGATTCGAAAGGTTGTTTCGAAGTAGTAGGGTGCGTATTTGATCGAAATACGAATGTTTCACGTGAATCGAGACAGAACGGAAGCTCGGAAGGGGTGAAAATCAGTTGGGCCGAGGGGGTGATGAATTTTTGGAGTGAATTTGTTCTTTTTGAAAGCTTTGACAGCAACTTCTATTTATAGGTGAAAATTGCAGTAGGAGTCCGGACGGACTTGGACTGAATCCAGGGGGTTTTTGGGTATTTTGGAAATCGGGGGACTTCTTGGCAATTTCGGGAAAAGTGCGCGAGGGAGTCCAGGACTAGGCTTGCAAATCGGGGTATTTTGGTCTTTTCCCTTTGAATTTGATTGAAGGGTGACTAGAGGGAGGTGGCATGGCTGCCACGTGCCCCTCCGAGTCACCGGCCGTGTGGGATTTTGTCCCGGGTCCGGTTTTGTCCGTTTTTAAAATAACGGTCCGGAAATGTCCGAAACGCCCAGGAAAGTGCTTAGGAAAATGCTTTTTTAGGGAAAGCCGTGCTTTTATGTGTGATGACACGTGTTAGAGTACGGTTCGGCCAATGTCGGGATGCACGGGCGATCCCGGGACGTCTCGTTGGCACAAAGAACGGGGAGTTTAACGAGTTCCGGTTAACCTGGAACGAGCCAGTTAACGGATTTTGGTTAACTTTCTGACGGATTTGGACGATCCGGATTTGGTTACTTACAGTTAGGCTTCCGACCGGCAAGAAGATTACCAAGATCCGAGGTATCTGTCCCTGTGGTCTCGACTCTGGTTTCAAAGGGACTTTTCTGGCTTTCCCACCCCCCGTTTGCTCTAAAGCCGCATGGCCTGGGAGACAAGGAGGACCGGCCGGGAGTACAAGACGTGCAGCAGTCGAACCTCCGGAAGGTTCTCAGAGTGTACCTACACCTGGTGTCCCCAGCTTCGTATCTTTCTCTCGATTCTTTGTTGAGAGGATTTCTTCTTTTGTTTTCTCGGAGGATTGCTCAGGACGGTTTCTGGACTCGTACTCCGGGCGGAGGAGCGATCGCAAACATCGTAGGCGATGTGGACATTAGAGGAGGATCCTACGAAAGAGGCGGAGAACCGGGTTCTCGCGGCACTCTTCTTGGGTACCCACTCAATGGAATTCACGTGTTATTGTTCGGAAAAGGGTTTCCGTGTATTGGGCCCACGGGGCGCTCCAACTTGCCTTCTTCTATCAAGTTCGGATTTCGTATCGTAACCCCAAACGGTTGTCAGTGGTATGGCCGTAATACTTTTGTTGGAAGGCGCAAGATATTTGCTCTTGTCCGCATTGGCTACGGGAATTTTGGGTTTGTAATTGGCAACGGGCTTAAGGAGACCACTCGCTTGATTAACCCTTCCGGCATCTTGCTCAGTGGCATGTCCAACTTGTCGAAGTGTACGGCATCTTTCCGAGTAGAATTGTTGCTTTGCGGGACTCGGGTTTACATTACTGACTCGTTGTCCCCGATGGACGTAGTTGACAGACGTATCTTTCCCTTTCGGGGGCCGGTGCGGGATTGAATGCAAGCTGGCGAGCGGTATACGTATGGCCGTGCGGTAGCTAACTTTTCCTTGAGATCCTTCTCGAAGCTGTGAGCCGGCATTTACCATGGCCGGAGATGCAGGAAGAAATTGTGGCGATGAGAGTTACGATGGACGGTGCTTAAGCGGGACTTGAAGATCCGCATCTGTTCATCTTTGGAGAGTGGCTCCATGATCTCGGAGAGTTTCCAGCTCCACCTCTTGTAGAATTCCCCAACACTTTCATACGCTTTACGCTCGGTGGTGATTAAGTCCTCGCGACTTGTTTCCCACTCTAAGTTGGATACGTACTATTCCGGGAAGATGTTCTTGATCTGTTCCCAGTGTGTGGCGATCCGCGAGCTTGACCCTCGAAACCATCGTAACGCCGAACTTTTGAGCGTATCTTTGGAAGTGGTCGGCCATTTCTTTGGAGGGTTGCTCCTTTTGCTCTCATGCCGAGAACGTAGAGTGTCGACGTGCGTTTGAGGACATTCGGTTCCGTCGAATCGGTCCATCTCCCAGATTCTCGAACTTGGCAGGAGAGGCGTGACCATTCCGGATGCTGTGGATTTGAGCATTTCTGCTTTGAGCCGCTCATGGTGGCTTTCCGGGTCTTTCATCCGCTCGACCATCCGGCTAAGGTTGGGTCCGGTGGTGGACTGTGAGGCTCGGCGCCGGGTGCTACCACGTGAGCGGTAGTGATTGGAGGTGGAAGGCTTGGTACATGAGAATATACGGGAGCCTTCTTTGAAGCTGTATCGGGGTTTGTCCCAGGTGTTTAGAGATTCGTGTATAGGCAACGGGGACGAACCTGGAGGGTATTGAGGGATATTGGCATCTTGAGATGGTCCAGCGGTGTCTTGGTGATATTGAGTGATGGGAGTAGCGGGGGCGACCAAAAATGACAGGGTTGCCACGAGAGGTGGCAACATGGAGCCTAGATCGTTTGTTTCCTTGGTTGGAAGGCATCCCGTAAGTTGGCGGGGTGGAACACAGTTGAAGGTTTGGTGAACTGGTTTCGGGGAATCGTCATCTCGACCGGGACAAAAGTACTGCTCGACCGGGGGGATAGCCGCTATACCACGCTCATTCGAAGTTGTACCACGAAATTCTGGCGATCTTCTTTACGCCTCTTGTGAACCTCGCAAGCTCCTGGGATGGCTTCTTCCAAAGTCATATACATTACGGTGGCGGGGGTCCTTCCCCGTCACGATTTCTCGGTGAGCTAGACATGTCGGAAATTCGGGCCGAGGGAACCGAGGGAACCGAAGAATTTGCTGACGCCGCCGTTACTATGATCCCGGCAAGGCGGCGACCCGGAAATCGAACCACTTTCGCTCGCTGCAGGAACGAAAGGAAGGGTTTAGGCTTCGGAAAAGGGATTTGGCTCAAGGTTTTGGGCTTGTGCAATGTGCGATTACCGATTAATGTTTACTTAAAGCGCGTTTTCTCGTAGTCCTAATTGGTTGGAAAAGAGCGGGTCTTCTTTTTCGCAACTAATCCTAGAGCTCTAATCGGTGGATCTCGTCACTACGCTTATAAGCCCCTCGTTTCCATTGTAGATCATCTTTCTCGGGACGGACTATCCCGAGCGAGGTACGATAAGGCAAGCGAGTTCCACCGACAAAGGAAAAAGTGAACTTAAGGCTAGGCGATCACGCAAACTTTCAACGTGTGTGACGTACGGGCCACGATCGAAGTCAACGTTCTTAAGTTAAGGCGGGGATCGTGCCAAAATTTGGGCATGAACTTCTCGACTCGCTTGTGCGAGAGACCTTAGCTTTTTAGCGTTGGCCAAGTTGTAGGGCGGCACGATACATACGGCGAGGTTTGGTGACACGGTGTCACATTGAACCTTCGGGTATATTTTTCGGCGAGCTCGCGTCAAAGTCAAGGCCGAAAAGCTCAAGACTTGGTCGGGAACGACCTCTCGGTCTCAAACTCTCGAGCTTGACTCGGGCGGGGCCGGCGTAAAAAACATACACTTAGGCTTTATGACCACGAGCTAAGCCAAAAACCAACCGGGGGCTTAGACAAAGTGTGACCTGACAAAGAGTGCGTAGCTTACGGGCTAGGATGGGATGTTTGGGACGACCCGTGCGCCCCGAAAGGTGTCGCGGACCAATCGGAGTGCAGCGATAAGGCCATCCGGGTTAGGGGTTGTAGTGTGCAGTGTACCGAGGCAGCAAGTGCACGTGAAGTGCGGTGTTCCGAGGCAGCAAGTGCGCGTAGTGTGCGGTCACTAAAATTCTTTTTCTGAGTAAAAACAGAGATTTTTTTTCAGAATGTGTCTTAAAGAATTTATGATGCACAGTTCAAAAGACAGCATGAAAATCAAACATGAATGGGGATGCACAAACATGGTATGATTTTGAAAAGTTGACAATGTAATGCCTTTAAAAAAAACCGTTCGAGGTTTAAATGAACACACACACGAAAACGAGGAAGGGTAAACGAAAGTTTGACCCACGGAAGGCTTTTTTGAAAACATCGGCAGTTTTGAAAAAAGTATCTTTTCCCCAGCGGAGTCGCCAACTGAAATTACCCGGATTCGCGCGAGCGAAGGCGGTTGTCTTTCGCGGGGGGTTGGTGTCTGAGACCTCGCTTCATGGGAAGGAAAAATGAGGAGTCGCCACGCGGTTTTTGTATTTTGAGCCCAAACGTTGAGAAACGGCTATTGAAAATGGTGTCGTTTTTATTGGTAGCAAAAACTTAGGAAAAGGCTTTTGAAAACGGGGATCATTTTTATTGGCAGCAAAAACGAGTAAAAAGCTTTTTTGTACCAGAGATTGTTAGGTTCGGAGGTCAAGTTACGTTTCGGGTAGAGTATGACGAGATCGCCCGAAACGCCTCGCATGACGAGTCTTTCTACCTTTCTCGAAATCGTGTGTGTGTGTGTGTGTCTTTTGAAATGGGGGCTTGAATGACAAGCTTAATCTTGGTTTGAGTGACAAACGTTGATTAGGTGACTTTGTTTGAAAAGACGAGCGTTTGAATGACAAACGTCGATTTTGAGTTTGAAATGAGCGTTTGCGTGGCAAACGTCGATTTTGAGTTTGAAAAGGAGTTCGAAGGTCGAACTCCGGTTTTTTGAACCGGGAATGTCATTGTTAACGATTTTTACGGGAAAAAACGTATTAAATGATTTTAAGTATCAAATGGCGGCTTTTAGTTTGAAGATGAGCATTCGGAGGCCGAACGTTATTTTGCGCGTTTTGAAAGAGAGTTCGACGGACGAACTCCGGTTTTGAACCGGGCATTACATTGTTAACGATTTTTACGGGAAAAATGCGTATTAAATGATATGCGATCAACGAATCGGGTTGCGACTCGGACTTTGAAAAGTAAATACTATCACGATCCAAACGGGTCGGACTTTATAAATGACAGTATTTAAAGTGCAGTATCAACGGAATCAAACGATCCATATTCGTAAATGACGATCAACGAGGCCAAACGGCTCGTATTTGTAAATGACGATCAACGAGGCCAAACGGCTCGGATTTGTAAATGACAGAAATTAAAATGACGATCGACGGATCGATCGATCCGGAATTGGTAAATGACAATAAAAGTAAATGAAACGGGGTCGGAACGCCGTTTTAACCCGTGATTACTTCTCTTACGGAAAGAGAAGAGGATCGAGGGGCTAAAACGTATCGGACCCCGTTAGACGGAGGCGTCTACATTTCGATAACGTCGTTCGAAATGGTTGTAGCGACTGGCGCGTAAACCGAGACGGAACGAGAGATTTAGAGAGAGGGAGTTATACCTATGGCTAGGGTTGACTCCTTTGGCTCGGGAGGTGTGTACGGGACACGAAAAGTGATTCGAAAGGTTGTTTCGAAGTAGTAAGGTACGTATTTGATCGAAATACGAAGATTTCACGCGAATCGAGACAGAATGAAAGCTCGGAAGGGGTGGAAACCAGTTTGGCCGTGGGGTGTGGTGAATTTTTGGTGTTAAAATTCCTCCTTTTTGCCTTTGACAGCAACTTCTATTTATAGGGCGAAAATTGCAGTAGGAGTCCGGACGGACTTGGACTGAATCCAGGGGTTTTTGGGTATTTTGGAAATCAGGGGACTTGGCAATTTCGGGAAAAGTGCGCAGGAGTCCGGGGACTTTGGCCGTATATCGTGGGTATTTTAGTCTTTTCCCTTTGAATTTGATTGAAGGGTGACTAGAGGGAGGTGGCATGCGTGCCAAGTGTCCCTGTGAGTCACGGCCATGTGGGATTTTGTCCCGGGTCGGTTTTCTGCATTTTTAAAATAACGGTCAGGAAAATGTCCGAAACGCCCGAAAGTGCCGAAAATGCGTTTTTCGGGGAAAGCCATACTTTTACGTGAGATGACACGTGTTAAGTACGGTTCGGCGTCGGGATGCATAGGGCGATCCGGGACGTCTCGTTGGCATGGCAACGGGGAGTTTAACGAGTTCCGGTTAACCTGGAGCGGGCCAGTTAACGGATTTCGGTTAACTTACTGACGGATTTGGACGATCCGGATTTGGGTACTTACAGCCCCTAGGGTGGATCACTGCATTCTGCCATTCTTGAGCTTTGAGGCGATCAATTTTATTGAGTTATGGGAGCCTAGAGGATAGTCCCCCTTTCTTTTGGAGATGGCTAAACGGGGTTCAAAACATGTCGATCTTGAACTGAAGAGGTATTGTTTGGTGAGGGTCAGGTAATGGCTTCCCTAGGGTGAAAGGTTTCAACCGCAATCCCTACCGGATGATCTAAACGAGATTAAGGCTTCATTGCTTGCTTAAGATTAATTCTTGGAGAATAATGCAAATTCATTGAGCAACGGAAAGCTGAGTATGATGAAAGAGATGTGAGCATATGAAATGCGAGATGGGGAATGGATGAGCCCCAATTTGAGAAGGATATCAGTTGATTTTCTCACTTTGATTAATTCAAACATTAATTATTTCAATGACTTATTGATTGAGCAGCACAAGTGATCATTTGGATAAAACCATTTCAATTAAGTGTAATGTGGTGTGCAAGTGATGTCTCGAGTCTAGCAAGAAGAGAAACAAAGACTTTTATTATTGAAAGAAAAAAACTGGTCCAACTTGGACTTAACAGACTCGTGACCCAAAAGGACATTCATCAATGAAATAACAGACAATCTAGACCCTACGAAGACTGATTGACTGCATCAACTTCGGATGGGCGAGAAACATCCAGACTGGCTACCCACCACATTTTCTGCACCAGACATCTCGGATTCTGAATCAGATAAAGATCACTCGGACACTTGAACTGCCTTCGCCTCGGGAATAAGAACCAAACGAGCACCGGGGACCGGAGTACGCACCCAACTTTCCATAACTGCATAGGTGGATAGGGGTTGATAAGGTGGTAGAGGAAAGAACCTTGAGAAGGTATGGGAGAGGGAAGAATATGGAAGGAGATGGACTCATGCAAATATTTTATTTATGTTCAAGTAGAAATCAATGTCTTTTAAGTCCTAGGAATGGTTGGAAAAGGCTAAACCTTTATTCTCGCAATCTAAACCTCGGGGGAACCTAGGGACACACCATTCAAAAATATACAAAATGCATTGATTAAAAATTAATAATAGGCAGTAATACCTAAATAAAACCGAAGCATTTATGGGACGGCCGAGCAATCCAAATTTCTGGAGAAATTTGGGCAGCATGACGGGTATTCCTGAAGAATTTCAAGAAAAAATCCGGCATGACCTCTCGTCGGTGCATGTTGACAATGTGGCATGATCTCTCGTTAGAACATGCCGTGGGAACGACATGTCCATACTTGAAACCATGTTGCATTGGCCAACATGCCCACACGTGCTAGGTTTTGGGATAGGCATGAAAGTCTATTATTAGTTTTGAAACAATTCATTTTAGTACATTTTGAAAATGTTGTGTCAAAAACCAACCGTTGGGTAAGCTTAAAAAAGTGTGGTTCCACCTATGATGTGCTAGGGGGAAAGGATTGATATTAGGTGCTCAAGCGTAGGCGACATACATCACCGTTCGCGATGCTGTCAATCGCACCAAATGGGCTCTAAATCTAGTGATGTAGTGTGCGGGTGACTATATTCCGTTATATACGAAAAAGATTTTCCTTTTTTTTTATTTGAAAAGGGGGATAAAATGAAAAACCACACACACACACACACCCCACAGAGATACAATAATCAAATGATCATAAACTTGATCATGGGGACTGCCCACAAACACAACTGAACTGGAAACCAAAACCTGCAAAGTTCTGTCGCGTGACAAAAGAAGCCAAATTTCAGAATCTGAACAAAAAAAAAATAGAACCAGCCCCAGCCTCCAAGCAAAGCCATGGCTCAACACCAAGCAACAGAGAACAATAGAAGCATACATAATCCCAAGGAAGCAAAGCATACAAAGCATTTAAGCACATAAGATATCACACAACAAAAGCACACAACAAATGAAGGAGAAAGATGTTGAACATGAACAAAAGCTTGACCCACTTTTGAAAACAGGTTTCAAGTCCCCAGCAGAGTCGCCACTGAATGTACGCTTGCCGAAAATTTAATTAAAATTGAGAGTCGCCACACCGTTTTAAAGGAAACATTGAAAACGTTTTTGAAAAGAGAGAATGTGGGTTCGGGGGTCAGATTACGTGTTGGGAAAAACTGAGAGTTCACCCAAAATGCCTTGTAAACGAGTCTTTCTATGTTCAACATCCAAAATCATTCATAAGTGTGTGCAAATTTTGTGAGACAAAATATGTGATAAAATGCATATTAATGCTTTGTTTTATTGATCAAAATGAGAGAATTACATCTTGTGAACCACTTAGTGCAAGGGGGGCCACATCCCGGTTACAAAACTATGAACATATTACAATTGAAAAGTGGCTTCTGCAGAGTGGCAAACTGTGTCGCGTGACACAGGACTCAGCCTGGCAGGTTGTGTCGCGTGACATAAGTTGCCATATGCAGAAACCTTACATAACTGAATTGCAGAAGGAACAAAGGACAATACAAATCAAATTACACCAGAGATTCACTTCAGAAAACAAACGAATCAGCAGTCAATCATTCAAGTGGGTGTGGATATGGGGGAATCCACACTCCCTTGATGAACAAGTCACAATTACATCCAAATTAAACCATAAGCATGAAATGATACGGAACAATGTAATTTAAACAGAGAGATTGCGATTGTAACTTAACAATTAGAGCAGATGGAGCCTAATTATCAAATCAATGAATAGAAATTGTAGATGAATTATGAAAAGAGCAAATAGAAGAGAGAGAAGGAAGGAGGGGGTTATTTAACCTTGTAGATCCACAATCTCTACACCAAGTTAGGTGTAGGGACCTTCAGCTCAGCTGCAGAAAAGTGGATTAGAACCCTCAGACTTAAGAGTAGTTTTGGATCTTCAATGTATATGAAGTGTATAAGAGTAGGTGGGTGAATTGTGTATGAGAGAGAGAGAATGATTTGAGGGAATTGGTGTGTGTTTGAGGAGAAGGACGAGCTTCTGGAGAGATTTTGGCAGAGTGACCTTAGGGAGGCTGGAAGGGATCCAGAAATGAGAGGGGGAGGGTCTTATTTATAACCTGCTGGTGAGTGGCAACTTGTGTCGCACGACCCATTGCTGTGACTATTCGTGGCTCGTTGTGTCGCACGACTTGACGAGCCAGTAACCGTTTCTGGCGCCAATTAACCTGTTTTGGAACATTTCGGAATAATTCCTCCTAGGTCCAAAACGAATAATTCTCTATAGGTCCTTTTGCATGGAAAAAAGACTTAAAAGTACTTCTTTCGCAAGAAACTTATAAAAAGTTTCCGAAAGTCTCGGAATGGATCGGAAATTTACCAAAACCCCCCTAGTGCAATTTTATTATATTAAAAGGCACTTATAAAGGGTCGCGAATTGGATTGGGGTACTCACACTATGACCTGAAACCACGAACAATCAACTTGTCGAGATTGTCTCCGGCTAATACCCTCCGGTGTGATGATGAGATGTCGAGTTATATGATGATATAAACTGTATGAAAATGACGTAATCTCAAAATAGCTAATATAATATTACCTTTTTACGTAGGAAGTTGTCCGGTATATATAGTGGTGATATGGGATGTCTATGAATCCCTTAGATCACATAAATAATGGGGGCGTAACGGTCTCCGAGATTATAGGAGACAGTTGCGAATCACGAGGTGGATAGACGCACATGTTATTTAATCGAGGTCGCCCAAGTGTTTGAGGTCGACCTGAGTTTGTGCCCTAGCTTGGCAGAGTTTGAACAAGTAGGAGATCGTATATTAGACAAAGCTAGGTTGAGAATTATGAATGTCGGACAATGAGCTTGATCGACTGATCTATACTGGTGGGCTGGTAGAATAGTAGATGCTTGGTAGGCCTATTTCTTTTGATCTGTCTTTGAAATGATCCAGACATTGAGTTTTTTACATTGGGTCTAGACCATTACTTTTATTCCGTTTTTATATATATATATATATATATATATATATATATATATATATATATATATATATATATATATATATATATATATATATATATATATATATATAGTTTACTCTAGAAAATTCATTCCTTATTAAATAATGTAAGTTTTGAAGCAAATGATGATATATTATTATTAATTAAATTTATTTTAATCAAATGTAGTGAATAAGTAAAAACTTGTAGTGTAAATAATTATAAATATTTCATTAATTAACTCCTCAAATTATGGAAGGATATTTATGTCTATTTATTAAAATTGTAGTAGATAAGCAATTGTTATATTGGCAATAGCCCCTCCCTTTTTTTTAAGATCAAATCTTCTACAACTATTATCTTTTTTGTAAATGTGTATAAAATTAGGGTGTAGAGAAATCCCTTTTTTTTAAGATCAAATCTTCTACAACTATTATCTTTTTTGTAAATGTGTATAAAATTAGGGTGTAGAAAAATTATATATGATTAAAAATATTGTGAATGAAAAAGTGGTTGTAATTATGAAAAGTCAAATATAAATTTTAGAGCCCACAATAAATTTGTGAATATGACAAATAAAGTAGGGTAAATATACTAATAATAGCAAAAGAGCTCCTGCCAAAGTGACATCTAATGTCCCCTTATATACGATAGGTTAGAGATTCAAACTTAAAAAAAATCAATTTCAAGCACTTGAAATTGCATTAACGACTTTATCAAACTTGTGCGAGAGTGAGTGGTTTACAAGAGCAGAGCTCCACCATCTGAGCTATATCCCCCGAGCCAAATGGAGCATGCATGAAGAAGTAAGATGCTTCTTATATTCTTTTTTCTGGCGCAGCTTCCAAAGTAATTGGTTGTGTTATTTTGATTGCATATTTCCGTTTTAGTGCTTTTAGGGTTTTCTAGGAAATGGATATACTAGAGAATCCCTATCATGAGCACGCCGCTCGTCAGGCTCCTCTATTCTCGTGAATTCATGCATCCCTTATCAGTGTATGGGCATCTATCTCTCGAGCACAAGTTTAGGTTCGGCCTCAATGAAAAAATAAAATGGAGCACAGTTTCGACTCCTCCCAATGGCAACTTTCCTTGCCGTAAATTTGCCTTTGTCACATGATCCACTTTCGTATCATTGAAATGTCATATTTGATTTTCATTTTCATACGAGAGGTCAGATGTTCAAACTTCAATAAATGCAATTTCAAACATTTTTAAGTGCCACTCTTGTAATAAATTAAATCATTCATTAATAAAAAAAATCTAATATTAAAAAAATATAAGTGTATATGAAAATTCTATAAAATTTCTCATTAAAAAAACTCGTTAATGAAACACCAAAATAAATTAATATTTATACATACACATCATTATGGTACAAAGAGAGTATGCATTAATTAAAAATTACTCTAATATTTTTATAAATAAATTTTATCTTCACCTCCGTGAGAGTTGATCAATTATCAGTGTCAACTTTTTCATTTAAATTTTTAGTGGGCCAATAATCCCAGGTCCCTTGGCCTAAACAAGGATTAGTGTCATTTGACGAACCTCAGAGAGGTAACTTATTTCTATGGGCTGAAGACACTATGACCCTGGATTATATATCAAATCTATAATACTTATGCGATGCAAGATGTAAAATTATACAGAAATTCATACTCACACATTAATTCTTCCCATCATCCCTAGGATTTTTTAGGTGCTTCTGTGTGTGTATGTGTGAGTAGTGAAAAAAAAAAGAAAATATAATACTAAAATTACTCTTATACCTTAGGGTATAACAATATTTTTTTCATAATTTTTCATTTTTTCTTAAAAATAAAAGCAATCTCATATTTTATTAAACAATTCGCTTATATAACTAAAGGTATAATACTATAATTACTCCTACACCTTAAGATATAAGAGTATTTTTTTTAGGATTTATAATAGTGATTTTATTTAAAACTAAACAAGTATATGAAATTGAAGGTGCAAAGTAGAAAATTATAATGATTTTCATGAAAACAAAGGAGAGAGAAACTAGCCTGAATTGAACAAAGTCGATGGTCCGGGAGAAAATGCGGGAAGTTGATCGAGAGAGTAGGCAGGAGCAGACGATAAGTCGTAATCTGAAAGCGCGGCGAAGGATTTTGGGGTTTTATGGATTTTAATATATGCCTCTATTTGAACTAGGGCTGTTACACGAAATGAGCCGGCTCGGGCTCGGCTCGTAAAAGCTTGAGTTCGAATGGGCTCGAGGTGAACTCGAGCTCGAGCTCGAACTGATTTTCAAGCTCGTTTTTTTCGAGTCGGCTCGTGTTCGACGAGCTCTGATTGAGATTGACTTGATTGAGCTCGGCTCGTTAAGCTCGTTAAAAAGCTCGAATGAATTTTGTCCGCGAATGACTTGTTTAGGCTCGTTTAGGCTCGAGATCGATTACAACTCGAATTAGTGCTCGATAAAGCTCTTTTGATTTCAAATTTTTTTTAAAAATAGGTCCAAGCTCGAGCTTGGCTCGTTAATACTCGCTCGCGAACAGCTCGCGAAAAACTCGAAACTCGATTCGATCCGAGCTCGAACAGTCATACTGGGCTCGAGCTCGAGAAAAGCTCGAGTTCGATAACTTTTATACGAGCTCGAGCTCGAAAATTCAAAGATCAACTTAGCTCGGCTCATTTACAGCTCTAATTTGAACGTGGGTTTTTGGATCCAGTGGCGGATCTAGAAATTTTAGTGAGGGGGGTCAACTTTGAAGTAACGGAAAAAGTGAAAATCACACTATTGAAAATCACCTATTCCATAGTCATAGATTCAATAGCAATAATACTGAAAAGAAGAGCGTTTGTATAGAGTTAAAATTTAATTACCTCAACAACGACAAACAAATAAAAAATTTGATTTCAGAATAAACTGTTTATACCACTTCATCCATACCAAAATCTCTAGTTTAAGTATTAACTTCAAGTAAATATAGAGTTAGAAGTAGTCGAGAGCAGTGTGATATATTCTCTAATTTAAGTATTGACTTTAAGTTTTTTCGTTTAAACTAAGACAATAAAAAATGTATTAAAATTTGGGAATAAAATGTTTATACTACTTCCTCCAAACCAAAATCAATTCTATGTTTTATATAAGAACATTTCAAAATATTTTACAATTTTAGTTTTATATGTATATAACAAAATGTGAAAAAAAAAAACTGTAAAAAAAAACGGATAGGGATTACTACCTCGGACACAAATGAAGGTTCAATTTTAATCTTAAAAAAAATTGGACATTTATTTTGGGACAAAGGGAGTAATTGTTTTTAGAAAATAGGCATTTAATTTGGGATAAAAAATAGAAAATAAATATTCATTTTGAGATAAATAAGTACAAAATACAAACACTTTTTTTTAGGGGGTGATATGATAAAATTTGAGGGGGTCAAAGTGAGAAAAATTTAGAATCACACAAAAAGTTAAAGGACCACAATGAAATAAATGGAAAAGTGAGGGGGGTCAAGTGACCCCTCTCAGCATAATGTAGTTCTGCCTCTGTTTGGATCTCGCTGGACTTTCATGGAAAAAAGTTTGGGCTTAGGAGTCTCCTGAAATTAATCCATTTCTATATTATATGGTAGAAAATATTAAACCAAATTTTATGGATTCCCATAAATTTTAATGCCAAAATTTTAACAAAAGTAAGTTTTTTTTCTAACAATTACAAAAAGGAAAAGGGAGGGGTTATTGCCAATACTATTTTTGTTTCTCCACTACATTAGTTGAAGTCAGCTAAATTAATCAACATCTTGACACAATTGCCCTTAAATTTATCTTTCCTTAAAAGAAAGCCAAATTCTTGTAAAAAATGCGTTTTTTGTGAGCTTAAAAAAATGTGTTTTTAGAACACGTCGTCGAAGACGATTTTCTTCAACCAGCTCTCTCCCTTTCTCTCTCTAATCGCCAGCTCTCTCCCTTTCTCTTTCTAAACGCAAAGAACAACCCAATCCGTCTCCGCCCACTACCTCAGACACCATCTCAATTCCCTCCGCAAGTGCTCCAACAGAGACAGCGACACAGGTGGAAGAGTTAACATCCGGTGCAAGTGGTCGGATCATACCAGTTTTCAAGAATCTCCGTCGCTCCTTGCTCTTCTCTCCGCCGTGCCCTAATTTTTCTTCACACAATTTTCCTTTGGTTCCTCCTCCTCCTCCCTCGCCGTCACGGCGCCGGCCTTTCACCTCCCCCTTCCCCGACCTCGGTCTCCGCCGCAGCGTTGCGGTCCAAGCGGAGGTTTGCGTTGAAGAGAGATGAGGAGGATACGCTTAGGTTTTTTTTTAATAGAAATTGAGTACCAGGTAACATATGATCAAGTGCCAGTTGGTGTATAATAGAGTGTCAGTTAGTGTATAATAAAGCGCCAGTAAGTGCGTAATTCAGTGCCAATGCATTTGTCGAGTGTCAGTGTGTGTGTTTTTAACTGCCAGTGCATTTATTTATGAATGCCAGTGTTTTACATAATTTTTTTTACTCAGGTTTTCTCTATTTTAAATATAAAATATATAGTGCATGTGTATTTGATTGCCGGTGTTGATGTAAAAGAGTGTTAGTATTGATGTAAAAAAGTGTCAGTTAAAAGCTCTCTTTGTTCAGAAACTCAATGTCAGTGCATGTGTAATAAAGTGCCAGTGCATGTGCAAAAAAAGTGCCAGCGTTAGTGTAAAAGAGTGCCAGTGTGAAGAGTGACAAGCATCTATATAAAGTGTCAGTGTAAAACGCGCCAGTGCCAGTTTAACAAAGTGCCAGTGTTAGTGTACTGACACTTTGTTAAACTGATACTGACACTTTTTTACACTGACACTTTGTTACACATGCACTGGCACTTTGTCACACTGGCACTTTGTTAAACTGGCACTGACACAAACGAGGAAATCAAAACACGTTTTTCCTAAGTGACAGAAAAAACGCGTTTTTTATAAGACCAACTCTTTAAGAAAAATAACTTTTCAAAGTTATCATTTATTTTATAGTTTTTAAAATTTATTTTAATTTTTAATTTTTAATTTTATGGGTTTTGAAAATCAAATTAAGATGAGACAAGACTAAGTAAATAAATTATTTTATGCACAATAATAGAAAAAAAACTAACTTAAAGAAATCAATATATATATATATAGGAGTATATTTTATTTTCCATTAAAAACCAAATGGATGACGTGAGCTCTATGGTTCAAATTATTAAATTTTACTTCCAATCACAAAAATTATATGATAGGTCCTTAAATGAAATTTTAAGTGGAATTTTTGAATTGACGATTATAATTAAAAAAATCATTGTCTGCTACAATTTTTTCTATTTAGGGAGTGGTTATTATCCTAAATTAAATTTCTATATTTTACATTATAGAATAATATTTAATATTTTAAAATCATGAAACTCGTGTCAACCTTTGTTTTTAATGGAAAAGAAAAATATCTTATTAAATAACTTTCTTTCGAGTTGGTCTTATGAAAAACGCATTTTTTCTGGCACTTATGAAAAACGTGTTTTGTGTTTTCCCGTTTATGTCAGTGCCTGTTTAACAAAGTACCAGTGTGACAAAGTGCCAGTGAATGTGTAACAAAGTATCAGTGTAAAAAAGTGTCAGTACCATTTTAACAAAGTGCAGTGTAAACAAACACTGACACTTTATTAAACTGACACTGGCACTTTTTACACGGACACTTTTATATACATGAACTGGCACTCTTCACACTGACAATCTGTTACATTAACACTGGCACTTTGTTACACTAACATTTTTGCTGGCTCTCAAAAACACAAGCACTGGCATTCAAAAACACATGCACTGGCATTCAAAAAACACATGCACTGGCACTCAAAAACACATACACTGGCACTCAAAAAAACTGGTAATAATTTTTGCTGGCTCTCAAAAACACAAGCACTGGCACTCATAAACACATGCACTGGCACTTCAAAGCACAAGCACTGGCACTCCAAAACACATGCACTGGCATCTAATTACACACATGCACCGGCACTGTCTATGTTCAACACTGGCACTCTTTACCTACAACACTGGCATCTAATTACCTTGCAACTATTGGGGAAAAATCAAGCTCCTCCATGGCAATAGAAGAAGATGCAGAGTCTATTTGATATTGCCATGGAGGAGCCGTATCTTTCTTCCAAAAATCATAACCATGGAAAGCATAACTCTATCGCAAACCCAATTCCATAATTGAAACAAACAACGCCTCAAAGAAGCCATGGTCATTCTTGACTCGGTTGCACAAACTGGGTATTAGGTAAAATCCAAAACCTTCACTCGCTTTATTCAGTCTTTCATTGATTTGGATTCCATCCATTTAGGTCGTCAGTATTGCCATGGAGGAGCTTGAATATTTGCCATCGGATTCAGCATCGGATTGTTGGTTTATTTGTGGTCGACGAAAATTTTCGATCAGAAATTGGGATTTCTCCGACAACGAGAGAGAGATATAGAGAGAGAAGGAATGAGGCCGAGCGCGACGGGTGAAAACCACATTTTTTGTTAAGCTTAAAAAAACTCGTTTTTTACAAGTTTTTGGCCTTTCCTTACGAATAATAATAATAATTTATTTTCTTAATAATGACTCACCTTAATTAATTTTCAAAATCCATAAAAATAAATAAAAGTTATAGAATTAGAAAATAAACGTTAAGTTTGGAAAGTGATTAATCTCTTAAAGTGATGAATTAAGGGTAATAATGTCGAGATGTTAATTAATTTACTAAAACTTTAATGATTGTAGTGAATAAGTAAAAATTGTAATGGAAATAGTCACTCCCTTACAAAAGCTGTGTTTCTAAAACGAGCAATAATATTTTTGTAAACAATTGAAACTTCGATTAAAATTGCACAATAAGGGCTCGTTTGGTAGGTCGATAAGATTAGCCTGTATTAATAGTGAGGGGATTAATAATACCACCCTTTTTTTGAGATTAATAAGAAGGGAATAGGAGGGGATAAGAGGGGATAAGAGGTTACTATCCAGGTTGTTAGAAATAATACAGTGGTTGCATTTAATGTACCAAACACCAAACTTATTGGATTAATAATCCTATCCAGCCTAAAAAGGGCTACCAAACGCCCCTAATAGTTTTATAAATTACTAAAACTTATTAATACTTCCTTAAACTTTTTAAAACTTCAACTGACTCCCTTTTAACATTACACGTGATACACTTTAAAACTATTACTAACAATCTTTTTTATAATATTACTGACACTGTTTAACATTAATATAGACAATAAAAAATATTAATACTGACACCTCTGTTCTAAAAGACCCCGCCTAAGGGCGCCTAGGCCCCGCACAGCGCTGCGCCTCTCCAACGCCTGGGCTCTAGCCCCCGCCAGCCCCGACTAATCCCGACTAATCCCGACTAGTCCTCGACTGACTCGCCTGGCGTGCGCTCCCGACTCCGCCGCCAAGATCCGCCTGTGCTTTTAACCTCGATCGACACTAACATTCTTTAAAATTATCATTGACACTCATCTTTACATTACACTGACATATTGTAACAGAAAAATTAACAGTCATTCCGTCTGATTTCCATTCACTTAAAATTTATTTTTCTAATTCTTTAGAAGAAACTGATTTTTCATCAAAATAATTATTTTTTCAACTTTAAAATAGAAAGCTTTAAAGTATTTTTCTTTTCATAATTTAAGCCTATTAAATGAGACGGAACAATAGCAGCATGGAAGTAGGCAAAAAACAGAGAACCTCGCTCAATGGTGGGATCCCACTCTTTTTAGGCCTTTTTCTTTCTCTCTCTAGACTAGCCTACTTTAACTTAAATCTCTCTCCAATTTTCTCTCTCTACATTTGTCTCCTT
Source organism: Adenophora triphylla var. japonica (assembly GCA_022495995.1). Classification (NCBI taxonomy): domain Eukaryota; kingdom Viridiplantae; phylum Streptophyta; class Magnoliopsida; order Asterales; family Campanulaceae; genus Adenophora; species Adenophora triphylla. The sequence goes on along the minus strand of JAFEMH010007525.1, from coordinate 60,912 downwards.
CTATCTATCCATCTTTATCACCTACACAGACTAGTGAGACTACACTCTACTGTTTAAAATAAGGAGTACTGTATTATTATTATTTTACTTCATGACTCACTATTCATTTGTCTCTCTACAACCAAAATGGCAGCAGAAGAGATGAAGATGCGGTCTCTCCTTCTCCAACAACCGCTCTCCTCCGTCGTCTCTCCGCAAATCTCAAGCTTTTCTGGCCACTGCTGATCTCTTCCTTTCATGCCATTGTTCATGCTTTCCGAGGTCATTTTTCACTTTTTTCTCAGCTTTACTTTTCGCGCAATGTAGCGTTTTATTCTCTCGAAGTACTGTTTTTTGACTGTTGACTTTGATTTATTGGTTGCAAATTCATATGGATTCGCGCTTTTCTAGTTTAATCAGCAGAATGTGGATGTGGTAGCAGTATTGTTATTGAGCTGAATTTGCTTCTATTTTTTTTTTCCAGGTATTAGCGACTCAATTAGTTCGGAAATTAATTGTTTTTTTGTCCTTAAATTGGTGTAGACTGTGGAGGAACCTTTAATTTGTTAAATATTGATTTTCGTACTGAGCTGCTTGTTCTGGATCTCTAATTTGTCTAATGTTGGTTTCCTCACTGATGTACCTGTACCGAGCTCTAAAATTTGTGTGGAGGAATTAAATTGGTTTTTTTTTTTTAAAATATTTTTACTATAGTTTACTTGCCTGGCTTTAACTTGCTTCCAAATGCATATGGATTCGTGTTTTTCTAGCTTAGTCATCAAAATGTCACTGCATTGTTGATATTGAGCTGCATTTGCCTCAGTTTTTTAGGTTTTAGCAACTAAATTAGTTCTGAATTTAGTTCCATTTTCCTATAATTGGCGTGGAGGAGCTCTAATTTGTTAAATGTTGGTATGAGTAATGAACCATTTGTTTCGGATCTCTGCAGATTATACTAAAATTTGGTTATATTCCTTTTTGAACTTTGATTTTTTATACGCTATGAACATTTTTGGATATATATATCAATGGTTTCCCCTTTTTATTGATATATGCCTATCCGGTATTGATGGCGTTCTTGTGCATTGTTTCTATTCATGGCAAAATTGTTATCATTTTCGCCTTTTCTTTTACTTCCTCCTTGCTGCCGGCAACCGTTTGTTAATTGGCACTGTCTTCTCGCCTGGCACGTCTCTGTTTTGAGTCTCTTTAGCGGAAACTGGTGGCATTGCCCAAGTAATTCCATAAGTGATTTCATCAACACTGTAGTTCTTTATTATTATTTTTCCTGATTTTTATTTTTCTGGTGTATGGGATTGTTTTTATTATTTATTCAGTAATTTCTTTGATGCTAAAAAGTTTGTTATTGTGAAATGTTTTAGGTTTGAAACATCCGGAAGTTAATCTAAAGAGGCTACTAATCTTCAACAACATGGACCAGTATGAAGTACTTGAGCAAATTGGAAAGGGGGCTTTTGGTGCTGCCCTTCTAGTGAGGCATAAGCACGAAAAAAAGAAGTGAGTATCAGACATATATTCTTCTGTTAATCTCCAAAATCATTCACAACACACACACATACATTTATGTGTCGGTTCCAGTTGGTACTGGATAACCATCCACTTCCGCTAAGATAGAAATCAAGTATAAAGTACTTGAGCTAATCGCAAACAGGCATCTGATGCTTCTTTCTCTTGAGCCATAAAAGCATGAAAATAGAAGTTGATGATCAAACTAACATATTTGTCTTTAAATTTTGTGGCATGCACACACACACACACACATTCCCAGCTATTAGCCACTCACTCTTCTAGGATTTGTTTAAGCTTGTAAGGTCAATTAACTCAACATATTGTGATTCTAAAAGTATAAAATACATTTGGTATGTTTATGCTATATTGCAAATTGAAGTACTTGTCATTTGATGATTGCTTTAAGCACTTCTAATATCTTCCTCTATGTTAAGGTATGTTCTGAAAAAGATTCGTCTTGCACGCCAAACTGATAGGACTCGCAGGTCTGCGCACCAGGAGGTTGGTCTACATCACTTCATTTATCTTACACCCTCTCCGCTCATCAACTATTGAACGTTTTAACTTTCTCACGGGCGTAAGTCTTTTTAATCGTTCTCTACTTGAACATCCAGATACAAGTTATATACCCCCTCTGTCCCAGACTAAGAGTCCCTACCAGAGTTTGCATGCTTATTAAGAAAATATTAAGAAAGAGTAGACAATTGCAAGTGGGTTGAGGACACAACTATTGATGATTCTAGTGGGTAAAAAGTAGGGTGGTAAATATTTTTTTTTTAATGTAATTCTACAAAAGGAAGAGGATATAAATGTCCAAAACACTATTCATTATTTGCCATTTTGGGAATAAAGCAAAGTAGGACTCTTAGTTTGGGACATACCAAAAAGGAAAGTAGGACTCTTAGTGTGTGGACAGAGGGAATAAGATTTTTTGGATTTGAGTCTGTTGTTTTACTTGTTTTTCCCTCCTTTCTTCACACTTGGGAAGACATTTATGTAATGAAATCCGTATTCAGAACTTATGAATTAAGGCTCAATCAGGTGCACAGTTTGTTGAATATTGGCACAAAAATAGGGAAAGATTTGTGAATATACTCAAAATGATGTTATCTGTTGTTCAGACAGTATTTTATACCCAAGGATATCCGTTTCCCCTAAAAAATATGACCTACACATGTGAATTTATACAAAGTATATACTCCCTCCGCCCCACTACAAACTACACACATTCCGTTTATGGCATCCCACTACAAACTACACACTTTCTAAAATGGAAATGTTTTATTACTTTTATATTATTGGGACCCATGTATCATACTCACAACAACAATTCAATTACTATTCCCTACCTCACTTTTCATACTCACAACGCCTACTCCACTAACACTTTCCTTAATTCTCGTGCAAATAGTGAGTTTGTAGTTCTTGGTGGGACGGAGGGAGTATATGTTATAATGGGATGAAGAAGAGTTTAACCAAACACTAATGGTATGCATGCTCAAATATACGTCTGCATCATACAATTATACTGTACAATGTTTAGCATTTACTTTTAAAACTGGCTTTCACTACCGCTTTTGGATGAATCTGTTTTTGAATAACTGCAGGCTAATCTACTTCTCTGTATCTTTTAGATGGAACTTATCTCTAAAATGCGGAACCCATTTATTGTGGAATACAAGGATTCCTGGGTAGAGAAGGTATGAAAAAACACACTATAATATTTGTTCTTGTCCATGGTACTAATTTTCTCTTTTAGATCTCTATTTTACTTTTTGAATCCTTCCCCCACTCTTGCAACTTAATTTCTCCATAGTTGTATGTGAGTGTTGGTAATGGTATAGTACCCTAGGTCTAAATCTATCTTGCAACACTTGTGCTCTGTTTGTTCTCATATTATATTATTCCAACAGGCTACATAAAGTTGGACATGGGAAAATTCCGGATAAATAATATCACGTTGCTTAGAGTTGAATATTGGAATTATTAATCGCCCATCCCGCTTCGAATTCTTATATTACACCCAGAAATTCATCGATTAAGACCATATTTTTGTTTGTTTATTTTATGTTTCTTTAGTTATTGATTATAGAAAGGATTGTATTTGCATGGTTCATAATTTTGTTCAAGTTGGGGGTCTTGGAGTGGTGGCACTACCCTATCCAAGAGAAAAACGAGACATGATAGATAAGTACGGTAAAATCATAACCTGAACATCTAAGTAAGGGACACTTCTTTGACTATTGATGAACAAATAAAAAGTCAATGATGTGGAATTCACCACGAGTCATATTGTCATTTGCTTGCTCCTAAATGGGAGAAAAGAACATAGCATTCAGTTGTTTTGCAGCCAGTTAATAATATTATTCAGAGGTGAATTGAGTAGTAACCTGAAAATGTGATTGGAGATCATCAGTACTTCGGATATATTTTTTCAAAACCAAGACCGGACTAAATAACCGGTTCCATAAAAGTTTAGAACCAGAACCAGAACCAGAACCAGAACAGGCAACCGGACGGAGCAGGTAACCGTAACTGCAACTGACCAATACTATTGGTTCGGTCCCCTTTTTTTGGGTCCTGTCCGGTTCTACGGTTTTTTTCCACATCTCTATAGTCCCGCATGTTTCATCTGCTTTTAAAAACTTGCCTTTGGCATATGATACTTATTTTTGTCAATGATGTCCGTTTGTCCATCCTTCATTTGAAGTGCCTAATAATATATTGATTATAGCACTTCTCATAGCCCCATCTTTGGCATATTTCTTTGTACCAAAAAAAAAAAAAATCTTTAGCATATTTTTCGTATGTGTTTTCTCATTTTTTCGTTCTTATTTTTTCTAATGTGTATTATATTATACTCCCTCCGTCCCACCTCAAACCGGACTTTTTGCCATTTTTGTCCGTCCCACCTCAAACCGGATTTCCCAAAATGGCAAAGAATCTTTACTGTTCCTCCAACTCATTCTCTCTCCTTTTTTACTTTGATACTCACCACACCTATCATCTTACTATTCCTCCCACTCATTATCTCTCCTTTTTTTACTTTTCATACTCACAACACCTCCCTCCTACTTTACTTTTCCTTTATCACCATTCTCAAAAAGTTGGTCCGGTTTGAGGTGGGACGGATGGAGTATTTATCAAAGATACTCCCTCCGTCCCACCAAAACTGATACCAAATTTCTGGGCACGCGGATTAAGGAAAAGTGAGAGAAAAAGTGAAAGAAAATGTTGTGAGTATGAAGAATTAAATAGGAGAGAGAATGAGTGGGAGGAATAGTTAGGAGAGAGAATGTTGTGAGTGTAAAAGTGAAATAGGAGAGAGAATGAGTGGGGTAAATAGTAAAGATTTCCTTCCATTTTGGGAAGTATCAGTTTGGCTGGGACGGACCAAAAAGGAAATAAGTATCAGTTTGGGTGTGTCAGAGGGAGTATATCTTAATTAGAAAGCGCAAGACCGTATGCTATTTACGTGAACATGCAAAAATCATGGAACAGTATTAGACAATTGCACGTATGGCGATATGAGACACACTGTACCTTGTGCTTTTCTATTTTCCTATTTATAGATATAGCTCAGAACCTTGTGCTATTACTATACTGATAAATATCATGGAACATCAGACAGTTGTATGCATGGAAAAATTAAGCACCCAGATGCGTATGCGGTTTACCAATTTTTTTGATGGCTAAGAATTGACGGTTATAATGCTTCTTTATCAGGGATGCTATGTGTGCATTATCATAGGGTATTGTGAAGGCGGAGATATGTTAGTAACTTTTCTTCCTAATTTACATTTTGGTGTTAATCTATTTATAGACATTGTCATCAATTTTTGTTTGTTTCTTTCACTTATCGTAGGGCTGGAGCTATTAAAAAAGCCAACAGTATTCTATTTTCAGAAGAGGTCCTGATCTTATTCTGTTTGCTTTTCTATTCCCTTCTTGACTTAGTGCATTCAACTGCTTTTTGGTTTCATAATTTGTTACTCAGCTATGGTTTCAGAAGTTCATTGATTTAAATGATTGACGCTAGATTCTAACCTGTGCGCAGAAGCTGTGTAAGTGGCTTGTGCAACTGCTAATGGCGCTAGACTATTTGCACCTGAATCATGTTCTTCACCGCGATGTCAAGGTTGTTCCACCTAAAATAAGCTGATGAGGGGTATCCGAATCATCTGAACCTATGCTGACACTTGTTTACATTTTTTACAGTGTTCAAACATATTCTTGACAAAAGATCAAGACATTCGTCTTGGTAAGTAAATTTCTTCTTTTTCTTTTCTGTAATTATGTTGAGAGTAATATTTGCCTTGTTGAATCATTATCTACCAATGTCTATTCAGGTGATTTTGGACTAGCCAAGATGTTGACATCAGATGATCTCGCCTCATCCGTTAGTGATTTCATAAACTTATTGGGTTTAACTTTCAGATCTTGCTCGCATTGTTGTTTTTGTTTATATCAAAATGTTTTTTGTCATGACTCAGGTTGTGGGGACTCCTAGTTATATGTGCCCTGAGCTTCTTGCTGATATACCATATGGCTCAAAATCAGATATTTGGTCTTTGGGTAAGCAATAAAAATAAATGCAACCTGTCTCTTGAACATATTTTGTGTTTTTTTTAAGGTGAATAGTTACTAACGATTCGCTGAATCTAATGTTGCAGGATGCTGTATTTATGAAATGGCTTGTCATAAGGCTGCATTTAAAGCTTTTGTAAGCGTTGAGCAGATTTAACTTTTCACTTCATATGAAAATTTTAGTGATACTCAATTAGTTAAACACGTGAACTGAGATGATTTGCTTGTGTATGTCGATGGGCAAATTACACATGGGATAGATCTACATAATTTCGAACTTCTCAACAGCAACGTTAATTAGCATTTGCTCAAGTTGATAATGCCGCAGCTTAATTCTATTGTTACAACTTGTGTTAATGCCAAAAGTTTCATATCGGTTATCTCAACCATTATTAGTTAAAGTGGCTAATAAAAATTATATACCTGGAACTTGCAGTTTCCATGATTGGGTCAAAGTTTCCTCAATTTTAGGTGCATACCAAAGGTTAAGAATGTACCAAATGGTCTACACAGTAATACTTTATGTTTAAGGTCACAAAGTTCACCTCTTACATTTGATAAACATATACTCCCTCCGTCCCGTATACCATTACACTTTGTCCATTTTGGGTGTCCCACATACCTACACTTTCCTAAAATCGACATCTTTTAATATTTCTTCATTCAATGGGACCCACTTGCATACTCACAACAACTATCCATTTACTATTCCCGACCCCACCTTCTCCCTTCTACCTCACTTTTCATACTCACAACATTTGCACCACTTAAACTTTTTCTTAATCTCCGTGTCCAAACACAAAGTGCAATGGTATACGTGACGGAGGGAGTATGATATTTTTGTCATGCTGAACTGATCTGGGTTATTGTGTGCTTAATTTTGCCTTTTCTGGTAGACTGTTAGCTCTCTTGCATCTGGAATGTCGCATTAATTTTCTCATCTCTCCGCTTGTCTCAACCCTTGAACAGGACATGCAAGCACTAATCAACAAGATAAATAAGTCAATTGTGCCACCGCTCCCCACCAAATACTCTATTGCATTGTGAGTCATTAAGTTTCTTATTCTTATATTGTAATATTTCATCACAGATGACCTCTCTTGTGATTGTACTCTTATCTGAGCTTGCTTTTTGAGTATATTTTGGGATTTACTCTTATATGCAAAAAATTGCAACCATGCAGAATAAATCATAATAGTTGAAGTGGATGTAGTACGTAATCTGGTACCTTCAGATAGTGGAGACCAGATTAATGTCAAGCAGTAGATGGCAAGGAATAGTTGTTCTAGTTGTCAAACATAGAATGTAGTACGTCGACTGCAACCATGTATATTAATTCATTATTGTCGAAGTCAGTGTAGTATGTTAATCTAGTACCTTTAGATAGTGAAAACCAGATTAATGTCTAGCAGGATATGGCGAGGATTAGTTATTATAGCTGTTAAACTTAGGAGCATCCTTAACGCTGACGTCCATGATGTTTCAACTTTTGCTTGTTGTAACTTGTTCCTTATATTAGTTTTTTGGCTTAAAATGGTGATCTAATCTTTTGCTCCTTGTTTTCCAGTCGGGGACTTGTTAAAAGCATGCTGCGGAAGAACCCAGAACTCCGGCCAAGTGTATACACTGCTCTTGCTCTACATCTTTCGCATTGCTGGTTGAGTTATTATTATATGATGACACGTAGCGTTTTTCTAGCTATGCCGTCTTATTCTTTGATTATTTCATTTTTCTGCTCGAAATATAGCCAACATCCTGCCACATATTCATATTTTCTCGTACCAATTAGGTTCTCACCTTCCTTTCCCTTCCATGCTTCTGCACCTCAGTAGAAAGCCACAAATGTTCACATTCTTAATTAAGATTATTTCACATGCACAAGCCATCAGCTGATTCACTACTGGGCAATGAAGGTAGAAATAATATTTGCCAATATAGTATGCATCACTTATATGCGCTATTCATGTCTCCCTAATATCTTTTCTATGTTAGTCCTACTTTACCACACTAATGAACAATGGTTCCATAGCTTCAGTTATTCCCAGATTCATCATTCATTTATTACCAATTCCAATGTACCACATTAGTTAAAGTGCTATTAGAGCTGTATAAGATCTTCTCTCATTCAGCAGCCCCACTGTGGAACAGTGTTATTAGAGCTCCAATTATACAATAAACACTATAATAGAGGGGACTTCCTCGATAGAGTAACAGAAGTTTTATTAAGTTGCAAAAGTTACCATCGGCCAAACTTTCTCAGTTCAGCTAAAAGTGAATTACAGATGCTGCTTTCGTTCTTCTGTACACCCACCGTAAAGACAACGAATGATAAATGCTGTCATCTTTTTTGTTCGCTTAGTTCTGATAGCATCTTCGAATACCAACCATTCAAAAATGCATGTTTAGCGATATGATCAGAAAATTAAACCTGCATCGCTGGTTTAGAGCATCATGTAATACCTCAAAGCTTCTTAAGGCAGAAGCATTAAAAATATGTCCAGGTTTACAAGCTCTTCTGTTATTATGTCCTGTTACTGTTTAGTAGAGACCAAATCCAGTGGCATGTAGTTGCTTGTTTCAAGTAATGTAGAAGATATAGCAAGAGAAATTGCCTGTGCTCGGTCTATAGAGGACTGAGATGCCATGCATTTTCAATGAGCACGGGCCAAACCTTTTTCAATTTGGCTTTAGGCCATGAGAACCATCCAGCGTCAACTTTTTTGGATGCATCCCTGAAAAATCTCAATGGATGTAGTAAAGACTGCAGGCCTGAAAAAAGGGGGAACTCCTTCAGAAGAGGCCACCCCACCTGTGACTACTAGTGTAGCTTAGATATGCCATGTCACCCGCAATCTAAAACCTTGCTCATGCATACAAACGTACTAGAACCACAAAGTTAGCATACTGGAACCAAGTGTGTCTGCTGAGGATAGCAACGTGAGTCCATCGCCACATGATGCTACATCTGGCCTCTGTGAGGATAAGCAACCAGGACTTAGAGCCATGGTATTTAGAAAGAGGACCGTAACTAACAGTACACTGAATCTCAGTGAGTGAGCGGAGCGAAGCCTGCCACGTCAGATCTTGAAAGCATTGGCACTTTCACTCATTTACTTGCGGCAGTAGTCAGTACTAGTACCCAAACAAGAGTTAGTTCTTCCTTTACCAATTGAGGTACCAAATTCAGATTTATAATGAAGTTTAAAAATAAGGTGACACTTTGTTTCTTTGTGGCAAGAAACAGAGTCAATACCGTAATTGTTGCTTCATGGTTTCTCAATTTCTTAGTTTTATGAAACAAGTCGTGAGCAACTTCATCACCCATTATAGAAAGGCATTTCCTATTCATCCATGTTGTATTTTTTTCAACATGATTGGACGTTGCAACTTAAGAAATTTGTATGAAGATGATAATCTATGTAAAGACTGACCTTGAGTGCATATTTGGTGTTTACAGGCTGCAGATCTACTGAGACACAAGCACCTCCAGCCCTATGTGCTTAAGATTCAGCAAAAATTAAATAGCCCTAGACGCAACAGTTTGCCGAACCAGTGGGCAGAAACTGATTACATCAAGAAAATAAGGTTTGCAGAGCCAACTTATGTCCCACCAACAACATACAGAGAAAGGCGTTTTTCTTCTGGCAATGACAGATTTTTGAACCCAAGCATATCCTTCGGTGAGCAAGAATCTACACCGAATCACTTGAATCAGAGAACGGCTTCAAATGTTGCCAAGAATCAAAGGTCTACTCCACCAAAAGCCTCCACTGCAACCAAGGGACAAGCAGAGCTGTCAACCAATCGTGGATCGGTAAGATCAGTGAGTAGAATTTCATATTATCTGTTCCTTTCCATGTCTACAAGTTTTTTTCCTCTTTCCGTAATACTCCCTCCGTCCCGATATGATCTTCGTACTTTTTTCCTTGTTAACACGAAGGTATTTTGAGCAATAATTTTAGGTTTTAATTAATTATCCTAATGAACATCTAAAAATTATTATTGATAGTAATTATAACGGTGTATCAATAACAAGTTTTAAATTTTCATTATGATAATTAAATGAACCTAAATTTATTGCTCAAAGTAAATTTGTGTTAACAACAAAAAAATTGGGAAGATCATTTCGGGACCGAGGAAGTAGGTTTTAGCTATCGTAGCTCATAACATTCAACTAGACTGCAGATTTTGATGCTCAAATTGCAAGATGAGATCATACAATTAATCAAATATTAGCTCCTTAATCTTAGGTTCATAGCTGTTGATCACATCTAATGGTTGAATCTTAAAAGTGGTGTATACCTATAGAGCACGGCACATTATCTACACAAGATATTGACTTGTTGCTGATGTCTCAAACGCGAGTAGAAGCATTTACACAAGTTAAAGTTTTCAACATTATTGCTTCATTTGGTTTGTATAATGCACATTAGTTGATATTACTAAAGAGTTGGGTGAATCTTGGCATTCATGTGTTGTTGATGAAGTAGTATTACACATGGAAGTGTAACTGCTTCCTCCATCCCAAAAATTGTCACATTTTCCCTTTTGCCTTCTTGAAAAAGGTTGTCCCATTTCTTAAATTAGATACAGTTATAGTGCTATTTCAAGAAGGTGCAAGCAAGTAAAGCACCATTCATATAAAAACTGTCTTGTCAAATGGGAATATCTTTTTGGTCCTGAGGAAATGTATGTTACTCCCTCCGTCCCATAATAATGTCGCGTTTGTTTTGTGGAATGTGCTTTACTCGTTTGTGCATTGCTTGTACAATGGTAAACTTACACTAGGATTATTTCCTTGTTTAAAAATGCGACATTTAATTTTGGGGTGGACCAAAAAGGAAAGTGCGATTTTTATTATGGGACGGATGGAGTATTATGCAATGTATCATTAAAATAACGCATGAGCTTCAACGAATTTTCTTGGGTTTGGATAATCATCATTTGACAATTCTTAAAGCTTTCTGACACAAGCTTTTTCATGTTCTCTATTGGTGTTTAAATTGTTATTTTCTTGTGACTGCAGTATTCAGCTTCAAGAACTTCAGTGAAGCAAATTGTTCCTGTGACAAGGAGAGCATCTTTGCCCCTGCCAAAAAGAGCAATAGTACAAGATTCCCCAAGCAGGCCTAACACATCTTTCCTTCACCACCTCAACTCTCCTGACGTTTCCGTAAACGCCCTCGACTTGACAGGATGGTCGAATTTCCTTTAGCCTCAAATGAAGACCATTTACGTCCTTCTCGTAGAACTTCATCAATCTCCGCACAAGGATCTTCCGCCGCATCACCACAGGGTGATCTTTCGATCACAAAGGACAAGTGTATGGTTCAGGTTTGTGATAAGACATCTGGCCTACAGAATTCAATAAAAGAATGGCAGGGAATGGGGGTGAACATAGAGGATGGTAGTAGCGGGTGTTCTGAACAAAACGCTACAGTGGGTGCATCAAGCCCAACCTCATCCGACTTACGCCGTCGCCGTTTTGACACGTCGTCTCAGAAACAACGAGCTGAAGCATTGGAAGGATTGCTTGAATTTAGTGCAAGATTGTTGCATGAGGACCGGTTTGAAGAACTTGAGGTTTTATTGAAGCCTTTTGGACCAGGGAAAGTGTCTCCTAGGGAAACTGCTATTTGGTTGACTAAAAGCTTCAAGGAGAATACAAATAAGCAGGAAGAGCAGTACCAATGATCAGGTGAAGTGTAGAATAGCCTTGCAACATCATAAACTTTAAGCATCAGGGAACGGAGTATGGACAGGTTAATGTTGTAGGTTATAGTTAGGAATTTCTTTCCTCTTAACTACTATCCCATGCTTTAATGTCTTTTGTAATGAGAAAATATAATCAGAAAAATATTCTACTAGGAGACGGAGGTTCACGTTAGATAATTAGTTCCAGAAGATGTTACTTGCAGACCGGGGATATCCCGAATGTAGAGGACTTTCCAATCCAATGAAACAAAACTCTTCTCAGTCCCTTTATATACTCAAGATTTGTGCCATTTTGCAGGCGTCAGATTCAAATTCTTTAATGGTTGAAGTTGCAGGCGTCAGATTCAAATTCTTCGAGGTAAGAAACTACAAGCAATTATATAATGGTGGTAAAATTTCCCCTTAGATGTTGACAGAAAGTTTTTCTTTATGATCTTTGCAAATATTTTGCAACTAGTCTATGAATTCCAAAAAGTTTCAATCTGAGATATGATTTATCTTGTTCTTTTCTAACAAGATTACATTAAAATAATAGCACATTAATTTGATTGATCTCGGTACTATCATATCCTTCCGCTGTTCTTTTACCATTCCACATCCTTCTTTCTGTACCTAGTTTGCAACAAGAGTACTACAGTAGGATGAATTATTCGTGCTTGTGCTAATTTCATCAAACTCGATATCCTTGATTGAATTTGATGATCTATAAAGCTTGACTAGCCAATGGTTTTGGTTCTTGTGGACCCCTCCTCTCACACGCGAGGATGAACTATGTGTGAGTGCCGCTATCCCTTCATTAGATGCTGTTCGCCTGTTCTTCTTTTTCATGGGTCGCGTCTTTGGTTCACTCTGTGACCTGACTTTGGCCCTTGAGGATTCCGTCTTACCCATATAACTTGGTACCAAAATATGATCACTAGACTTGAGTTCCTCATGATGCATAACTGAGGAACTCATGCAAGTATCTAAATACATAGCCCTAGTTGTATAGTGTTGAGAAGTTGACTGTGTAGTAGACAGAGAATGCCCCTCGTGAGTTGATGTCAGTAATATTGGATATAACTGCTGCTGATGTTGATGTTCCCGTCTCGAGACGGAAACTCTTTCCGAAGAATATGCACTGTATCTATGCTCCATTGTATCTGTTTTGGGGGGATTCAAATAACCTTGTTGGCTCTTGATTCCTCCACTCACTTTTAGATCCTTCATTTCTTCCTACATAATAGAGGGTGGTTATTGACTGTAATATATGTGTGTATATATATGTGTACACATGTGAGTGTATATATGTTTACTCCCTCCGGTCTCAATCGAGACCAACTTCTTGGGCATGGTAGTATTCCCTCCGTCCAAAATGAATGAACAAAAAAAACTTCAAATTTGCTCTCAATAGCAAATTTGTAATTTTTTTGGTCATTCATTTTTGGACAGAGGTAGTGATCAAGAGCAAATATGATTTTTTTTGATAATTCATTTTAGGACAGAGGTAGTATAATATTGTATCAAGAGGTAGTATAATATTGTATTAATAGTGAAAGAGGTGTTGTGAGTATAAAAAGTATAAGAGAGAATAAGCGGTAGAAATAGTAAGTGGATTGTTGTTGTGAGTATTACATGTAAATGCAAGTTTCATTGAATAAAAAATTATTAATTTGGACAATAGTTTGGATAGTCTGAATTGAGATGAGACGGAATGAAAATGAAATAAGTCTCGGAGTATATATATATAACACTTTGGAAATAAGCAATGATTGGTAAGGAAATTGGAACTTACCCTGTAAGCTCTGCTTAGTATATCCTCCTGAGCTTGTTCCCTGTTAATTTTCCTTGTTTTCGTAACAACGTAAGACTCCTCGGCCATCTGGATTCTGTTAACTCGAGCTCTAACTTGAATCGACATCAAAGCGTTCATGCACCGAACCATAGCAGTGGTTTGTTTCCTAACCAAGTGACCTCTTACAAGGGCTTGCAGCTTCACCAGTCCTCTCAAAGCGCACAGCGCCTTCCTTGCCTGCAGGTCATATTCAACTATCATTTCATTCCCAAAAAATATTCTAAGTATCATTTCATTGCCAAAAAGTTCTAGCTCATACAGCATCCGAATATTTGTTTTTCATCCAAAAGGTCAACATCCACCTAAATCTAAATTCACTTTCAAGTGTCACTTGTCCCGGTTTAATGTTCTAGTTTAACTTGGCACGGTAATTAAGAAAAAAGTAAATGTTGTTAGTATGAGAAGTAAAATAGGAGAGAGAAAGTTGGTGGAAATAGAAAGTAGGTTGTGTATATCTACCAAATACGAGCGGAAACAAGCTTGGATTTTGGTAGCTGCAGCATGCTCAATAGGTCCATATTTTGAAACTGTTGGGCGGATCAACGGCAGTGGGGTGCTGAATTTGGGCGGCAACACCACAGCTGTGGCACGGTGATACTGCTGCAGATTCGCATATTCCAGTATGGCGTGTGACACTAGTTGTGGGGTGATGATGGAATCAAATGATCTTGTACTTTTATGCACATTTGACTTATCTGTGGTCGATGATCTCCCGAAGCTCCACCTCCGTTTCTCAACGGGTGGTGGTGCCGCCGCTGGTGTGATGGGTTTGGAGGTGGCTATGGTTTCTCTGGTGGAAGAAGTGGTTTTGTTGTTTATTTTGTCATCCTTTTTGCCTAGCAACAAGTTTCTAATCCATTTGCTTGCCTTCCCCATCTTTGCTATACCTAATGGGAAATGAAAATTCAATATTGTAAAAAAAGATGGTAAACTCAGAAATGGAAGTTTAATAAAATAAGAAAATATTTAAAGACTTTCTCACTACACAAGTTGGTTTCATATTTAATTAGAAACTCATCTTTCAAGTTTAAATAGCAAGGCCTGCAATTCATTGACTCCTCTTCTTATGCCATTTGCCACCTCCAACCCGCCCCTACCATACCCGTCTCTTCTGCTACTAATATTCCCTTGTTCCAAAAACAAACGCTAGAAACCTAGTATGGAGATCACCCTAGCCTGCCCGAGCCCGGGATGGCTCCCTAGTCACACACGGGCTAGCCCGGTCTGTGAATCTGCTGTTGAGACTGCGACCACCCCACCACTCCACATTAGTATGATATTGTCCGCTTTGGACCCAGCCTGCACGAATTTGCTCTTGAGTCAACTCTCAAAAGGCCTCATACTAATACTAATAAAATTGGTGAACACCTTTTTTATATTAGACAACTCTTCTTTCAATTGCATGTCTGTGGGCCGGGCCTAGGAATTTATCATTCCAACCACGGTCCGTAATACCCGGCTTTCCAACTACCAAGTCGTCTGTTTTTGTTTTTATTGAACACTAGTATTGCACCCACGAGATATATAGATAAATATTTTTTATTTAATTAATTATCTATAAAATAAAGTAAATATGTACATAACAGGTATATTACGGACATAATTAATATTAGATATTTATTTGTGATGATGCCAAAATCGTCAAATCAGTCCAAATTCAAGCGTTCGAATGCTCCGGAGATTGCAAGGCCTGAAAATAAGAGAAAAAAACGTAAACTAAGCCGGGGCGGATCCGGCTAAAGGCCCTCCAGCGTTAGAGTAAGTTCACGGTTTTGTAAGAAACTAAATTGACAGAGTTTCTGTATTGTAAAAAGTAACGTACCAAATAATGAGCCATAGGGCTTGTATTTATAGAGATGGATTGGTAGAATCCATGTTGGAGTGAACTTGTAAAGAGATAAGACATATTCCTAAGAGAATTATATATTTTAAGGAGTCATTGTTTGACTTGAATTGGTGCAGGTGATTACAATCCTGATTGGACCATGATAGTTGAATCCTTGTTCAAATAGGACAGTACGATCGCCTAGTTTAACGCCGAGGAGCAAGAATGTTTTATCTCGGCATTTATATATAAGTCTGATGCATGATTTTGTCTCCTCGTCATTTTATGATTGGCCTACATGTGAAGATGCCGGGTGAATGATTCCGTCTCCTCGTCACTGAGGATATGTCGAGGTAAGAACTTTTCTCTCCTCGTTATTTGTGATATCTCGGAGTATGACGAGCCAAATATAAAGAACACGTTGCTGACGTAAGGCCGAGGTGATGCTACTCGGCATACGAGGAAGGTGTTCCTCGGCCCTGACACTTGTGTATTGGATTATGTTTATGGCCCAATTCTTTTGGGCCCAACTCGGGCAAGCCCATGTTCGTATCTCGGTTTATACTGTTCAGTGGCCCCGACTTTCTAGCTCGGCCAGACGAGGAGAAAGTTATCTCGTCCTCGGCTTATAGAATACGAACAGGTTTTACACGTGTCAATGGCGCTTCACCCGTGCGTCGCTTCAATATCCGCCGATTATTTGCCATGATGATAAATGGTGGGCCCTGCATCTCGACGTGCCTCGAAAATTGTTGATAGCATTTAATTCTTGAGGCGTCAAACCCGGATATATGCTTTACCCATGGGTTTGACCCGATTTTGTGGAGTATAAAACCTTAAACCCTTCTCATTTCAACATTTCCGCATCAGTGTTATTTGAGAGCAAAGGCAAAGAATTTCAAGCGATAAATCTTTTCCGCGAACGTTCGTGATTTCAGCTTCCGCGAAGCTCGCCTTCCGGTGTAGCGTTCTTCCAGCGATTTCAACCGTTCATTCAAACTCAGGTACGATATTTCTTCCTTTCTATACATTCCGTTCATGATTTTGCATTTTCTAGGGTTTTTAGATGAGATTTCGAATGTGCCAAGAAAAATGAACCGCCATTGTCAAGGTTGAAGCTTTCTTCATGAATTTCTACTTTTAACTCTCAAAACTTCAAATCTTTGATTTTCTTTAGATTTTGTATGAACTTCCTTGAATATTGAATGAATTCCCCATCGATCTTTGATTCCCCTTAGAAATGGCTCGTTCTGGGACCATTCCCCCGATTCGTTATGGATATCACACCGGCAATCCGAGGGTTTATCTGAGAGAGAGGGACCTTGGTTGATGCCGACCCGGATGACATAGGAAAGATGTTGAGAAGTTATGGCCGTACTCGGATGTTCATCCAATACCCAGATAAAACAAGGATAGATCGAATTGATTCTTCGACTCGTAATGTAGTGTTACTCGAGGATAGAGCGTAAATAGTGGAACACATCGAACTGTTCTACCCGTCTTGCACCATATAGTTCGTGAGCTGCCTGAGTGGTAAGGCTCCCTCCTCGGCCTTATGTAATGACGAGGAGGGATATCTCCCTTCCCCGTCATTAGATCAGCCATTGACGAGGTAACTAACTTTGTCCCCTCGTCTTTTTGCAGATATGACGGGAAGAGAAGGAGAGACCTACTCATCCCCCCGAATAGTTGATGCTTTTATGGAGGGTGCCTGTGCCGAGGCGTAAAAGGCCGAGGAAGGGGAAGCCGAGGGAAACAACGAGAGAGGGCTCCAAAGGTCTGGGACCCCATGCTTCGCTAAGTTGTATTCCACGTACGGGGTGGATAAGGCCGAGTATAAACTAACTTATATGGGCAAACTTGATCTTAAGACGGAGAAGGAGGAGAGGAGCTTTTATTACAATGAGGATTATGTCCATTTCTACTTCAAACAGTTTCAACAGGGGCTCCGTTTTCCCTTGGACCCCTTTATTAATGAATTTTTAGATGATGAGAGAGCAAAGGCTCTGGCCATGCTAGGAGCCAATCTGCACTCGTGGTTCTTGTTAGCTTCATAGTGCTCTGCTGGAGCTTAGGTTTTGAGCCGACCATGGGGGCATTTTGGCACTTCTACCAAGTCAGCTTTATCACGGATAGTTGGCTCCTCGTCATCCAGAGTGCACCCAAGAAACCCAAGCTTCTTCTTCCCATGTCGAGCAAGGTTGCAGGCTGGGATAATCACGTAATCCGGGTGGAGAGCCGCCAAGGTTGGGAGTTCCAATCCCCTTGTAAGGCTCCAACTTCATCAGGTCCCGTACAACAATATGAATGGACTAAGGACTTGATCAAGCGCTTAGAGGCATTTGTCGAGGTAGGACTCCTTGACTGGTCGGCACTTGAGTCCTCGGATCACTACTACGTCCAGGCAGGACTGATGCCGGGGCCGAAGGACGGGGTGGTTCCCCTCGTCACCGTTAAGAGGGGAAGGCATTTTAATGATTGGACAACACACCCCGGCCTCGTATTTCATGAGGATTGTTCGAGGTGTAAGATCCGTCCCCTCGACCAATGTCTGGAAGAAGTAGACGTGGTTGGATGTAAAAATTTAACTCTGATACTTTGCATTTGAGTTTTTGCTGATTTTCTTTGTGCTCGTACTTAACCATCTCGTCCTTGCTTTTGCAGATTTGACCCCCGAGGAGGAAGCGAAATTAGCTATGAGGAGGCTAAGTCCTATGGAGCTGGTTAAGCAGAAGAGGAAGCAAGTCAAGAAGTCTGGCTTGATCGAGAGGAGGGAGGATGCCAATGCTCGCAACCTTCTTTTGTCCTGCTCGTGGTGATCATCCCCTTCCCCTCAGACTTCATGAGGATGTTGAGGCCGAGGAGAGGGCCTCCGATGGCCAGGAAAACTTATCAACCATAGAGGGGCATAGCCTCCGTGTTGATGCTGAAGTGGAAGTTCAAGGGACTGAGGGGGCCGGCCTCGTCCAAAGACGTTCCAGCTCTAAGAGGCCTCCAGCTGCTAACGCCGAGGAGCCGGCAGCTAAGCGACCTGCCGGGGAGCCCTCCAATCCTGAGGTTCCTCCTCCCCTAACCATCCAAACTGCTAGGAATCGAGCTGATGCCGAGGAGCTTGCCCAGCTCATGGCGGCAAACGTTCCCCGTCTGAGGGGCCTTCCTCTCCAAGACAGGAAGAGTCACTTGATGAGGTTGGGCCGAGCTCCTGTCCAAAGGGCCATGGACGAGGATGCCTATGACGCCCTGGTGAAGGAGAAGCCGAGCAGGGATAACTTGCTCTGCCGCAAGGGACTCATGCTGGCTGAGGTAGTTATCTCGTACTTTCAACTTTGTTGATTTTATTTGTGTTTGTTCATGGTTCTAACACAACTTTATCTTGTAGGCTGCCAACATTGCGGCATATGAGAACGTCTTGGCCAAGGCCCAAGAGAAACAAGTTATTGAGTCCAAGGCTGCTCACGAGAAAAGTGAGGCCGAGAAGGCTAACTTGGTTGAGCTGTTGAAGGCCAAGGAGGCCGAGCTGGGGGCGGCCAAAGCCAAGGTAGAGGCCGAAGTGCTGAGGGCCAGTGACGAGAGGGCTAAGGCCGAGGAGCTCCGTACGAAGGCCGAGGAACATCTTTGGCAGACGGAAGCCGAGCTAGCCGAGGCAAGGAAGGCCAAGGCCGAGGTCCAAGTAAGGGCCGAGGAAGCCGAAGCCAAGTGCCGAGGTTACGAGGCTACTCTCGTCACCAGGGAAGAGGCGGCTGTGACCCGCTTCAAGGAGAGCCAAGCTTTCCAAGACGTCGTGGATGAGAAGACGGCGACAATGTTCGAGGACGGGTACCTTCACTTGGCCCATCGTCTGATAGCCGATCCTTCCACAGGCTTGGATTTAAACAAGATTGCTCTGTTGATCTGCCAGGATCCGTATGACCAAGCGGCTAGAGCTCTTCACCCTTCGATCCCCTTCTCTCAGTACAACTTGGATGTGATGGCTGAGATGGACGCCCAAGCATGTCGTGAAGTGTGGACGCCCCCGACTACCGTTCCCAGCAACGTTTCAGTCCTTGGTGGCGGCTATCCAAGATTTAGGGGCCGAGGATGTAAATGTCGAGGACGCCGGGGGTCAAGCCGATCAGACTACTCTTCCTCCCGCCGGTACTATCACGGAGGAATGGCTTGAGGGGCCTTTTAATGATGGCCAGCAAACTTAGGATAGGATTTTTCTTTTCCTTTTTTGTAATAGCCGTTAGGATTTGTAATTTCTCTTGAAATGTTAATGAACGAACCCTTTTGTTTCAATTCATGTGTTTCAATGAGTTGTTTGTGTTTGTTTTTATGCTAGGCATAGGCACCAGATTTGTGAAGGTGGGATCCGAGGAGGGTCCCTCGTTCCCTGTTAATTGAGCAAGTAGTTAGCCAGGTTTAAGGACTCCTCGGCTTGACCGTACTCTTAAGTCTATAGGCCGAGGAAGGATTCCTCGGCTGATCCGCTGGGTGATTTCTTCTTTTTCGTCTCCTTACGCCGAGGAAGATGACTCGTGCGCAATGTTTCAGACGTGATGCCTTTTAGTCATAGTGACAAGGTGTTTCCTTGTCTTGACGTGAGGCAAGTCATCAGGCCGAGGAAGACTCCTTGGTCTTGACTGTGATAGTTGTAATCCCGGAATCAAGGCGGACCCTTGTCAGGATGTAAAGCCCTTAGGCCGAGGAGGACCCTCGGTCTTGGCTGTTAGGAACCTGTAGTCGTTGAGTCAAGGCGGACCCTTGTCAAGACGTAAGGTGCATGTTTTGAAGAGTCGGGGATAAGATCCTCGTCTTCTGGTGTTTGTGTGAGGAGCTGATAGTTGCTTTGCATGTTGGAAGAAACTGCTTTCGTAAAACTAAAATGTGATTACATCGAACTGCAATCCTATCAACTAAAAAGTGAAAGACAGAAAACAAGAAACTAATCTATTGCAAAATAAACTAGACTAGTGATAATATTTCCTAAGATTTTCGGAATGCCATGGGTGCTTGAGCTCCTTCCCCTCCTTGGTCTTTAATCTGTAAGTCCCTTCTCGAATGACTTGAGTGATGATATAGGGACCTTCCCGATTTGGGGAGAGCTTGTTTTGTTCTGCCTTCCGACCAGTCGCCTCGATTTTTCTAAGTACCCAATCGCCTACTTGGAATACTCTTCTGATGACCCTCTTGTCATGATATGCCTTGGTCCTTTGCTTGTAATTTACCATCCTCATCTGCGCAGCTAGTCATTTCTCATCTATCAGGTCTAGGTCCAGGAGCCTATTAACCTTGTTGACTTGCTCATCATAATGGGAGTTTCTCACCGTAGGGATGGCCATTTCAGCTGGTGCCATAGCCTCGAACCGAAGGTTAGTGCGAATGGGGTTTCCCCGGTTGGCCCCCGGGTGGTTGTGCGAACAGCCCATAAGGCTAGGGGAAATTCGTCCAACCATCTACCCTCGCGTCCCTCAAGGTTTTTGGTAAGGGCGGTTAGAACCAGTTTATTGGCAGCTTCTGCTTGACCGTTGCCTTGGGGTCTGCTAACTGAGGATTTTACATGGCGGACTTTGACTCTTCCCAACTCTGTAGTGAATGCCGTAGAGAATTGTAGTCCATGATCAGAGACAATTGTATGTGGAAGGCCAAATGCAATGTATGTTGTCGTGGACAAAGTTGATTGCGTTTTCTTCCGTTATCTTGGCTAATGCTTTGGCTTCTATCCACTTGGAGAAGTAGTCAACGACTACTATCACGTATTTGCAATTACCACGGGCGGGAGGGAAGGGTCCGATGATATCGATCCCCCACATGTCAAATGGCCACGTAGGTATCACAAGTGTTTGCTCAACTGCCGGTAGTCTAGGAATGTCAGAGAATCTTTGGCATTTGTCACATTTTCTAACATAAGCGTTCGCGTCCTCCCTCAGGTTTGGCCAATAGTAACCTAGCGATATGATCTTGTCAGCTAAGGTTCTGGCCCCCGGGTGTCCGCCGCAAACACCTTCATGTACTTCTGCCAAGAGGTTCTCAATTTCCTTAGGATAGACACACCTTAGCAGGGGCTTCGTGAAAGATCTTCGGTAGAGTACTCCGCTCATCACCACGAACCTTGGGGATCTCTTCTTGATAAGTTTAGCTTGAGCTTCATCTTCTGGGAGTTTCTCCTTTTCAATGTACTCAAAGTAGTCATCGATCCAACATCTCTCCTCTCCGTCTAGGAGCATGACTTGTAGTCTTTCATACACAGGTTCCTCGGCATAAACTACATATGGATTGGTCTTAGATGTAGACACATCCATGGTTGCTAGTTTAGATAGAACGTCTGCGACTTGATTATCTTCCCTGCCTATTTGCTTGAGTTTGAAGAATTCCATCTTCTTTGTCATATCTAGGACAAGGTCTCTATACTTGGCAAGAGTGGGGTCTTGGGTGTTATACTCTCCCTTTACTTGTTTGACAACGAGTTGGGAGTCACAGAAAGCCGCCACCTTAGTTGCTCCGTAGAAGGAGGCCAACTCAATGCCAAATATTAGAGCTTCATATTCCGCTTGATTGTTGGAGGCAGGGAACTTGAAGCGGATGGCGTCTTGCATGGTGTACTCTCCTTTCGGACTTGCTAGTACAATTCCAACTCCGCTTCTTTCCTTTGTAGCTGATCCGTCCGTGTACAGGATCCAACAGTTGGATGGGAGTTTGATGGGAGAGTCTTTTTCCTCCGGTGCGTTTTGCTTCCGGGAGGTGGGGAGATGCTCACCCATAAAGGCAGTCTCGACCATGAAGTCAACCAAAGGTCATGTGCCGGGGAGGGTCTTCCTTGGTTGGTAGGTGATATCAAACTCGATAAGAGCGATGGACCAATTAAGGAGACGTCCGGAGCCGTCCAACTTATGTAATATCTTCTTCAGTGGTTCATTCGTGTACACAGTGATGGGATGTGCAGAAAAGTAGGCACGTAATTTCCTTGATGCAATAACTAGCACGTACACTATCTTCTCCATATTAAAGTATCTGCTTTCCACATCAGACAGTGCCTTAGAGACATAGTAGACGGGCTTTTGAATTCCTTCGTCATTCCGAACTAGGGCAACTGTGACAGCATGATCAGTGGCAGCTAGGAAGACATACAACATCTCACCGGTAGTCGGACTGCTGAGCAAGGGAGGGGAACCCAAGTACTCCTTCAATCGGAGGAACGCTTTAGAGCATTCGGGAGTCCAGGAGAAGCTCTTGGTACCCTTCAATACCTTAAAGAAAGGCAGTGACTTTTCGGCAGATTTGGCAATGAATCTTCTAAGTGCTGCTATTCTTCCATTAAATCTTTGAACCTCCTTGATGGTGGTAGGTTCCTTCATGTCAATGAGTGCCTTGATTTTTTCGGGGTTCACCTCAATTCCCCTTTGTGATACCATGAAGCCCAAGAACTTTCCAGCTGTTACCCCGAACATTCACTTACTTGGGTTTAACTTCATGTTGTTGGCTCGGAGGTTGTTAATTGTCTCTTCCAGGTCAGGAACGTGACTGCCCTCCTTGGTCTTTATGACCATGTCATCGATATAGGCTTCCATGTTGCGACCTATTTGTGTTTCAAATACCTTGTTCACCATCCGTTGGTATGTAGCACCGGCATTTTTGAGCCCAAAGGGCATCATGATGTAACTGTAATTTCCCCCAGGTGTTTGGAAGGCCGTCTTCTCGATGTCCTCTTCCGCCATTTTTATTTGATGATAGCCTGAATAGGCATCTAGGAAGCTGAGAGTTTGGTGTCCAGCAATGGAGTCAACCAACTTGTCAGTGCAGGAGAGGATAGCTATCCTTGGGGCAAGCCTTGTTCAAATCAGTGAAGTCTATACACATACGCCACTTCCCATTTTGCTTCTTCACCATTACTACATTAGCCAACCAAACGGGGTACTTGACTTCACGTATAATTTCGGCGCTAAGTAATTTCTGCACCTCTTCTTTAATAGCTTCCTCCTTGTCCCTCGCAAAGTTTCTCCTTGTCTGGGAGATAGTTTTCGCCAAAGGATCAACTTTCAGGCGGTGGAGGGCTACTTCTTCATTGATCCCTCTCATGTCTTCGACTCTCCAAGCAAAGACGTCGAGACTGTTTTTCAAGAGGGAGATGATTCTTTCTTTCTCTTCTGGAGATAGTTGGCCCCCCGAGTTTGACTTTTTGTTCCGGATAGTCAGGATTGATGACTACCTCTTCCAGCTCATCTACAGGCTTCATTTCAGGACCGTCTCGAAATTCCAGAGACTCGATAATAATTTCTTTAATTCTCCTCCCTTCGTTGTCATTCACATTGAGACATTCTTCCTCCATAAGTTTATCGACGTCAGGAAGATCGACCTTCCCCAACTCATGGTTGGCCCCCGAGTTCTGGCCGTTGACAAGGATGGGGTCTTCCTCGGAGACGGACGAAACTATACCTTGGTCATCTGCAATTTCTTGGACCATAGGTACTTCCTCAGATACAGGTGAAATTGTGCCTTGGTCATCTGCAATTTCTAGGACCATAGGCTCTTCCTCATTATCAAGTACCTCACGGATATAGCTCATTCTGGAGCTAGTTTCTGTGGTTTTCTGGGACTTGGAGATCTTGATGTTTTCCTCGGGGGTATCTATCTCCACACTTTTAGATTTCTTTCTGCTCTTTACGACATGTTCCAAGAAGTCTTTGGGGGTTGCCCTCACACATCCAATTCCAGCACGAGTGGGAAATTTAACTCGTTGATGAGGAAGGGAGGCCACCATCCCAAGTTTAGCTTGACTTGGAATGCCTATGATTGCATGATAATCACTAGTCAAGTCCATGACTACAAAATTGACAGTAGCCTTGGCTCGGAAGGGATGTTCACCGACTTCAAGTTCCAGTTCCACAGTTCCCTTAGCTCCAACCTTATGGTTGGTGAATCCTTCCAGTCTACCATTATATGGTTCCAGCATAGCATCTTTCAATCCCATTTGTTGGAAAGCGAAATAGTACAGAATGTCACGGGAGGCCCCCGTGTCTACAAGTAATCTTTCCGATTCCACATTATCAATCCGACCCTTTATCACCAAGGGTTGTTCACGGGCAGCACGACTTCCTGCCAGTTCGTTGGGAGAAAAACTGATAACCTCTTCCGCCTTATGGATCCAAGCAGGCACGTGGTATACCTTGCTTAGTTCGTGTATCTGGTCCCTCAGCTTTCTGGTAGAAGTCACTTCTTCACGGATCACGTGTAATTTGGCTCTAGGAGGCCTATGTTCTCCGTCCTCACTTTTATCATCATCTTCACTTTCCTCTTCCTTCCGCTTTCGCTTGTTGTCTTTTTTCATTACATACCGGTCTAGCTTTCCCTCGTCAACCCATCTTTGGATTATCTTCTTGAGGGCCCAACAGCCATCAGTGGTGTGCCCGTTGTCCTTGTGGAAATCACAGTATTTGGAAGCGTCACGAGGGTACTTTGGTTTATCACTCAGCGGACGAGGAGGTGGACGATTTACCAACTGCATGATTTCTGAGATGGGTTTGGTTAGGGGGTGAACACCTCAGGTTTCTCTGTGCCTCTTGTTCTGTTCTTCCCCTTAGATCCCTTTCTCTTCCCATTGTCATTCTGACGAGTGCTCGTTGCCTCTGGTTCTGCCTTGTCGGATCCCCTTTTCTTGCTCTTGTCCTCGGCCATTGCAATGGCGTATGCCACATGGTATAATTCGGACTTGGACTTAGGTTCCTGGGCGGAGAGTTCATAGATGTGGGGACTAGATTTCAATCCAGAATTGAAACAAACAATGACCTCTCTGTCGGTGAGGCTCTCTTCGACCTGGTCTGCCATTTTTCGGAACCGGTTATAGTAACTGAGGGTGGTCTCTCCCTTTTCTTGCTCGATATTGGCAAGGTCGGTCAATCTCATCTTTCTCCTTCCAGCCGTGGCAAAGTGGTTCAGAAACATTCTCCTCATGCCTCTCCATCTATCGATGCAACCTTTTTTCAGTTCACGGAACCAGGTCAAGGCTGTTCCGGAGAAGGTGCTCGCGAAAGCTTTGCAAAGCATGTCATCAGCTACGGTGAGGAGGTTCATGGTTTGTTCAAAACTTTGCATATGGTCCTTTGCGTCAGTGGTTCCGTTATATTTTTCAAAATTTGGAACCTTAAAGTGAGGATTAGGTGGTGCTGCTGTTATCCTCAGGGAGAACGGACGAGTTGCCCAGTCAAAGTCATCGTCGTCAAATTTCTTTCCCATCTCCATGTCATCCAGTCTTTGTTTCAACAGCTCCCATTGTTTGGTTTCCACTCCCTTGTCACTGCTAGAGCGGGTGCTTCGTTGGGAGCTACAGGCTGATTTGTCCTTGGGGCGACCATTCACCCTACTGTGTTCCACGTCGTGTCGGTGGCTGTCCCGTTTGGATGGTGCCTTATCACTCCTTGGTTCCAAGTCTTGGCCACCAAGTATCATTTTATATGGTTCCGGGGTCCTCGATCTAATGAATTGACGAGGACGAGGTCGTGGAGAGTCTCTTCGAGGACGAGGAGAATCAGGGCGAGCTCGACGAGGACGAGGTGATCCTGGACGACGGGGAGCCATGACAAGACGAGGTGGTGACATTCGCTTGCTCAGACTGAGCCTTGTCCTTAGGTCCCGTGAGTTCACTTCCTCTTCCCCAGGAGTTAGCGGCTTCTCAGTGTCAACCACCCGATCCTTCTTCTTACCGCCATGCCGAGGACGGGGGAATCTCGGAGGGCCTGCTTAGATGGTAAGGCGGGATCGAGGGGAGGAACTCGTCGCTCACCTCGTCCCTTCCAAGAGGGTCGCCCATGGGGACTAAGAAAGCATGAATTCAGCCATGGAATGGTCTGGGTCCAATTTCAAAAGAGCAGCCTGTGTCTCATACATCCTTTGCAACGTCTCCATTTGTTTATGTAGCAAAGAGCGTTGGTCAACGGGTTGAGTTCCTCCCGCTTGACCGGCGTCGACATTCTTTGTCTTCTTCCTTCCCACTTGCTTCCCACGAGGACGAGTAGGACGAGGAAGGTCAGCACCCTCTCCCTCGGCATTCGCCAGACCCTTGGAACGAAGAGAAATGGCGAGGGGAGGAGGACCGTCTTGCTGAGGTAGAGGAGGAGGAGGTAGCTCCTCGGCAGCTGGGTTAACCCCATTCACTTGGGTTTGTTCCTCAGCTGTAACACTCGTAAATTGTCCGTCCATTGCAAATCAACAATTGCAATAGCGAATTTACCAAAAGCGAGAATTTCCAATAGATCCAAATTTCTGGTCAAAATTAGGGCAAATTTTGATCACAAACAAACTGCCAATTGCGATTTTTCCAACACAAAAATTCAGGCCAAAAATTCGCTTCCGGTGTGATTTTGCAGATTCCGTCCAAATTTTTGCAAAATCCGGCGGTTTAAGAACAGAGCCCAAACGGAACAAGAATTTCCGTTCAGATCTAGCAGATTTCCGGTAAATAAACTGGCTCTAGCGAGCTTTTTCCAGGCCAAACAAAGGGTGTTTGAATCGATTTCCCGAAAATGGAACCAATTGATGATGCCAAAATCGTCAAATCAGCCCAAATCCAAGCGTTCGGATGCTCCGGAGATTGCAATGCCTGAAAATAAGAGAAAAAAACGTAAACTAAGCCGGGGCGGATCCGGCTAAAGGCCCTCCGGCGTGAGAGTAAGTTCACGGTTTGTATGTAAGAAACTAAATTGACAGAGTTTCTGTATTGTAAAAAGTAACGTACCAAATAATGAGCCATAGGGCTTGTATTTATAGGAATGGATTGGTAGAATCCATGTTGGAGTGAACTTGTAAAGAGATAAGAGATATTACTAAGAGAATTATATCTTTTAAGGAGTCATTGTTTGACTTGAATTGGTGCAGGTGGTTACAATCCTGATTGGATCATGATAGTTGAATCCTTGTTCAAATAGGACAGTACGATCAGCTAGCCGGAACGCCGAGGAGCAAGAATGTTTTATCTCGGCATTTATATATAAGCCGGGATGCATGATTTTGCCTCATCGTCATTTTATGATTGGCCGGCATGTGAAGATGCCGGGGTGAATGATTCTGTCTCCTCGTCACTTGAGGATATGCCGAGGTAAGAACTTTTCTCTCCTCGTTATTTGTGATATCTCGGAGTATGACGAGCCAAATATAAAGAACACGTTGTTGACGTAAGGCCGAGGTGATGCTCCTCGGCATACGAGGAAGGTGTTCCTCGGCCCTGACACTTGTGTATTGGATTATGTTTATGGCCCAATCCTTTTGGGCCCAACTCGGGCAAGCCCATGTTCGTATCTCGGTTTATACTGTTCAATTTGCTAGAGGAAATATCATCTCGATTAGTCTAGTTTTCGCACTCTGGTTGTGAACCATTTAATGATTCACATTTAGTTATTACTCGTGTTTCAAAATGAATATTCACTTTTTTACTTTTGAGGATTATTTAAAAATGTTAAATATAAATATTTTTAATATATTTACATAAAACCCCTAATAATCTTACTGTATTGCATCATGAATGTAATGATGACATTCAGTTTAGGACCATAATTTTCTTGTTTGTGTTAGAAATAAAGAAGGAGATTTATCAAATATTTAATTATCTAAGTTGATATTGAGCCAACTTAGGAAAGTTACCTTAGTTAGAAATATTCTCCAATTAGAATTATATTTACTGTATTAGAATCCTAGTCATATTAGGTTTTGCTATTACCTTATTTACTTCCTCTTGTTATGTATAAATAGAGCCTTTACAATATCAATAAAACTCAATATCAATAAAACTTAAGATATCTTCTTCAATATTTATCAAAGCTTACATGGTATCAGAGCTTTTCGATTCAAACTCTTTCCATCTCTTCCGCTCAATCAATTTTTTTTCAACCATCTTCTCCAATGGTCGCTCATGCTATCATTCTTGACAATTTATCTTGATCGAAACCAAAAACCTCACCCTCCTCACATGGAACCCACCAACCCCCCTCCCTTTTCTTTTTCTTCTTCCCTATCCAATTACTCTCTTACCTTCAATTGCCTCTTTATCATATCATCAAATTAACTAAAACCCTTATAATCTTCCTTTCTCTTGATTATTATGGATCAAGATTTTTTCTTTTCCTAACCCTCAACCCCACCCCTTCTTGCTCAAATCAATGTCTTTTCTTCCACCGAAGAAAAGCCATTAAATATTTTTTTCTTTTCGTTTTCTCTTAAAATCATTTATTTATTTATCAATGTTTTTTTCTCTTCCAACGAAGAAAAATTATTCTTTATCTCAAATTAACTCTCATTCTCAAATTGGTCATCTCTTTGGCCACTTCAAAATTGGCAATGCTATTGTGCGATCTCCTTCTTAAACTTTTTTACTTATCTCAATGTAACGTTGGGTATTATTTCTCCCCTTCAAAATAAAATAAAATAAAATTTTCTTCTTCTTAAATTTTGTTTCTTATCTCAATGTAACGTTGAGTATTATTTCTCATCTTCTCTCAATCTCCCTTTGAAAATCAAACCCAATTCGTTGTCGAGATATAGAATCGTCGTTGAGACGTAGTCGATGAGACACAAAATTCTTCGTCATTACGACGTAAAATTATCGTCATCATACGACGTAATAAACAACAACTACAACAACAACAACAACAATAACAAAGTCTTCAACAACAACAAATCTGCAGCATCAACAAATCTTCATTATATCCAAGATTGGACTTTCCTATCGGCCGTCCATCTTGCGGGGGCATATTAGAGATAAAGAAGGAGATTCACCAAATATTCAGTTACCTAAGTTGATATTGAGCCAACTTAGGAAATTTACTTTAGTTAGAAGTATTCTCCAATTAGAATTATATTTACTATATTAGAATTCTAGTCATATTAGGTTTTGTTATTACCTTATTTACTTTCTCTTGTTATTGTATGTATAAATAGGGCCTTTACAATATTAATAAAACTTAATATATCTTATTCGATATTTATCAAATCTTACGGTTTGATCGGAAAGAAATTGCCGCTCAAGTAGAATTAAAGAGCTCTTTTTTACCGATCGCCGCCCGCCTCATAATCGAGAACTTGAGTCTGGAGAGCAGTAGCGAATAACGGGAACCAAATTCCGATGAAAGCTTCAAGGAATTCGCATCGATTGACCTCTTTGATTCTGACGGAGATAGTTGTCTCAATTCCGATTCTGAAACACAGAAGGTAATCGATTACTCAAGCGATGAGGAGCTAACTGAATTCGACGAGGAGAAGCGCATAATTTACTGCAGCCAGATCGTCAGCAGCGGTGGTTTTGATCTAGATGACTGATGCTACACTGCCAAATGTGTTGCACAGGAACTGAGCTAAACCGTTGGTAATGGATACTTCGGCTGGTCCTTCTTCGGATGGTCTAAGACGTCACCTACACACAAGCAAGAAATGTGAACTAAACTGGGGGTGGCTCCGGTAAAACCCCTCCGGCGTGAGAATAAGAGACTGGTAGCAAGGAAAATGGTCAACAATGGAAACTTTAAAGAGAGAGAGAGAGAGAGCTTAGAGAGAGTGAGAGTAACTTACAAATGATATTTTCTCTAGGGTTTAAATACCCCCACGCAAAGATGCGTGCCTTGCACATGGGGGGGACACTTGTCAATCATCCAAGATATCAAGCCAACCACCCCAAAGTTAGTGGGAAAACACTCGCTCACCTTGTCACATCACACTATTCGATGGTTACGGTGGGTATACACGTGGCAAGACGTCGGCCTTTCAACGTCTCCGAGTCATGATTGTCGCCCTCGACAATCCTAAAGACGAGGAGCAAAACTCATATTGTCGCCAATCCCATCTCTTTACTTGTCCTAAACTTGTCGCCTATCGGTCCATACTCCGTCATGCCACTAACTCGCCACTTTGGGGTACTTCTCGCTACCACTTACTCTCACGCATTGGCATACTCAGGCCATCACTATTATTGCCGCCTAACTCCGAATGTCGCTCGCCTTCACGGTGTTTACCTATAATACCCGCTTTATACACACTTGGCTTACTTGGCCCACTTGGCCTACCTGGCCCACTTCGCCCTGGTGGGCCTAACTTTACTGTTTTGGCCCAAACCCATATTTCACAATCACATTAATAGCCCACAATTTCGAGACCTGAATTATTCATGTTTCAGGTGAGAAATTAAAGATACATCCATTGCTTCCCGCCAGCTTACATCAATTAAGCGAGAATAATACTAGTACTGACACTTGGCGGACACGCGTCACGCTCAGAGGGGTTTATCTGACGGTTTGACGGCTGTGATGGGACATTCGAAGGGACATTTTGAAATTTGAAATCATTAAATGGGGGGAAATTAAAATTTTGGGGAGCCAATTAATTTTGACTGCTCCCAAAAAACTCTTTGATATTCCCATAGTATAAATACTTCCCCCTACCATTTACACTTTTTCACTTCCTTGCCTCTGAGACCCTCTTGCGATTTCCGGCCACCTTCGAAACTCTCTGGCGTCCCTATTTCCAGTTATTCCAGCCAATTTCCGTTCAAATCTCCGTACAATCTTTGATCTTTCTTGGATTCCGATCATTATTCTTCGATTTTCCACTATTATTCACCCTGGACACTAACCCTTTCTCACGTCCGTTGAATATTTCGGCGAATCTTCAACCACTACTCAACTTTCTCAACGATCCTTCATATTTCCCAGGTAATCCGCTTGATCTTTAACTTTCCTTGTTTTTACTTCCTATTTTGTTTGTCGCTTATGGCTAGATATAACAATTATATTAGGCAAATTAGGTATGGTCAGTATCAGAGATCTGGGGGTATCTATTACTTGACTAGGGGCATTTGGGCGAGAATCCCACAAACTGACTTAGCACGTTGTTTAACTGTTAATAGAGTAGATCCCGCCATCATTGCCGCCATTGAAGTTAGGGGTAGATGCTTCCTTCATGCCTCAGCCCCCACGTCTAAAACATTTTTCACTTCTCGCGAACTTTGTGACCACCTTTGTCGCTTCTATGGCTCTCCCATAGATTCTGACAGCTCTGACACTGACTTTCCCACCGCGAGATCTTTAGCTAATAGGAATCATTATAAACAAATTCTCTCTTCTTCTGATTCAGGCGAGATGTCCAACTCTGGAGCCCCCAGCACTTTAACTTCAATTGGCGGGAATTTAGCCTTGACCCATAATCCCCCATCTGATGCAGCGGGAACCAGCTCTTCCCAAAATCTTCACATCACCCCTTACCATACTCAATACCACATAGATCACCTAAACTATCATATAGCTGATTATGACGGCGATATGGCTTTTTTCGCCATTAGACATAGGCAAGATGGCATAGTCATATTTCCGTCCCAACTTGAAGCGGGACTTAGAATTCTTGTTGATCCCTTCATTTCTCTTGTCCCCTTTAAAGCCCAAGCGGCAATAGCCGAGCTTCACCCTAATGCCATTAGGGTTCTTATTTGTTTCATTGTGATTTGTCGCGCCCTTAGGTGAGAACCTACTACTCACCTTCTCATGGACATGTTTACTGGATACCAACAGCAAGACAAGAAAACCAATGAGCTTAGAATGTCGCTCCAATATAAGCGACCAAAAATTCTGACCCCCCTTCCTTCTAAAATTCACCACTGGCAAAATGATCCTCTCTTCATTATTTCCCGCGTTGGTTGGGATCTTCCTTCAGACCTGCAAGGAATCCATCCCAAGATTGACAAGAAATGGGCTCTGGATGAGGCCGAGAAACGCCTTAAAAGGCAATTCCTCAAAATTCTCGCGGATGCCTCCGGCGCGACCGATCCTCCTCCCACCTTATTTTCATGCCAAAAGATAATCATGGATCATTCCCTTCTCAGCCAAGTAGGGCTTTCCTACAACTTCCCGCCAGCTCCTCCACGCGTTGAAGTTACACACACCGAATCTTGGCCTGGATGGGAACTTCATTCGGGCTACAAGTTCAGTTCAGAATGCACAGTTTGCGGGAATGGTTAAGATATGTGTCTCGCTATGAAGAGAGTACAACGTATGATTCTTGCCATTTATGTCTTTCTATTTTACTAGTAACTTTAAATTGTCGCTAACATTCATTCTTTTGCTTCTCACAGTGCACAAAACCATGAATATGAATCAAAAAATATTGGCCCAAGGTACCTCTGAACAGCAAGCCAAACGTTTGGCCCTGGCCAGGAATGCCAGCTTGATGATTCAGAAGGAAGATCTAGCCATTCCTAT
The DNA here is from genome assembly GCA_022495995.1 of Adenophora triphylla var. japonica. Lineage (NCBI taxonomy): Eukaryota > Viridiplantae > Streptophyta > Magnoliopsida > Asterales > Campanulaceae > Adenophora > Adenophora triphylla. The sequence continues at coordinate 28,238 of JAFEMH010007525.1, read as the reverse complement.
CGCAACGACTGATGTGGATGACAAGATTGTGAGTGAAACTTCTCGCTAGAGAACTTCCTCAACCACTCCTCGCCAAACCAAACGACCCAAACCAACGGCCTCTGCCCAATCTCAGGGGGACAAGCCTGAGGCTCTTAATCTGCAAGATGAAGAAGAAGAAGATGTTGATGACGATGTCGATGATCAACCTGTTGATCAAGAGGCGGCAACTGAGGGGGTTCACGTAGAGGAGCCTGCGGGAACTGATATCCCGCCCCCTTCTTCGCAAACAGACGAACCAATTCCTAATGCTTCTCCAACTCACCCATCAACTTCTCGCTCAACTCCCCACCGCAGAGCCAGCTGGCTAGAAGAAGGTTTTGAGATTCCCGCAGATGAAGAAGGCATGAAGACTCTCTGCCAGGAAGCCAATAACATTCCCACTCTTAAGGGACTTATTACTGAGAGGCTGGAAATAGTGGCTTGCTTGCTGGGATCTACAGCCTTGAAAAGAGCCAGTGACGCTGAACAAGTTACATATGTTGAAGGGGAAGATCCTGCACATTCCGCTTATCATGCGGGAATTCAACTTTCACTGGTAAATAAGTTTTACTTTCTTTTCGCTTCTGCTTCATTCCTTAAATTTTCTCTCAACACATTATTGTTGCTTTTATCATGCAGGTTAGCAGCACTATTTTGGGTTTGAGCCGGAAATGCACGCGCTTAGAAGAAGAACTTACTCGGGCTGAACATGAGAGGAATGTCTACAAAAGGCGAGTATCCAGGCGGGAGGCCACGATCAAAGATTTAAAAGATCAAAAAACCAAAGCAGATGATGATCTTGAAGTGGAGACACTACCAGAAAAAGGTCATTTAGCGACGGAAATTTCCGCCGCTAAAATTATATTTCCGTCGCTAAAATAAATCACCGACGGAAAAATTCCGTCGGTGGTCCGCCGCTACCACTGTCGCAAAGGTCTCGACGGGTCAATTTCCGCCGCTATTTTTTTCTTTACCGACGGAAATTAATTCCGCCCGGTGAATTAATGGTTTCAATGACGGAAAATTCCGCCGCTATATTAATTTAATTTAATTAAATTTTCATTTCAAATGCGGAAATTTCCGTCGCCGTAATAAAAATTAATTTAATTAAATTAATTTTTGCGGCGGAAATTTCCGTCGCCGTAATAAAATTTAAATTAAAATTAAATTATTTCAATGCGGAATTTACCGTCGCCGAAATTATTTAATTTTAATTTAAATTTTATTACGGCCGACGGAAATTTCCGCCGCTGAAATTAAAAATTAAATAAAAATTAAATGATTATAGCGGCGGAAATTCGTCATTGAAATTAATTTATTTAATTAATTTTAATTTCAAGATTAATTTCAGCCGACGGAAAATTCCGTCGCCGATTCCGAAATAAATTTAAAAAAATAATTTAAAATATCAATAAACCAAAATTTTTTGTACACGATATAACATTTCAATTTATAAAACTAAAACTATAAAAACTAAAATTCAAATATCGGCGTACCAAATAAAAACTAAATACCACCGTACCAATTCGGGAGGGGGAGGGGAGAGGGGGAGGGGAGGAGGGGGAGAGGGGGAGGGGGAGAGGGAGAGGGGGAGGGGGAGAGGGGGAGGGGGAGAGGGGTGGAGAGCGGGGGAGGCGGGGAGTGAGGCTCCAAGCTGTATCAAATGTCTCAAATGTTTACAAACAAGTATAAATTAATACAAAAATGTCTAAAAATGTCTAAAAATGTCCGCAATCAACCTCGGGGAGGCGGGAAATTACCCGGGAGTCTCGGCCGAGATGAGCCATCAACGGCGCCAATTGTCTTTGAGTCTGCGCATGCCGTCTCGAATCTCCGCATGACGTCGATCGTTCTCCTCCCCGCATCCGCGTCTCGAACCGCCAAAGCATCCGCAAGCTTTGCCCGCTCGCGTTTCTCCTCCTCCAACGCAGCCTCCAGAGTGTCGACCCTCGGATCATGAAACGTGGGCCGGGCTACATTTCGCCGACGGCCGGCCGACGCCGACGGGCATTGCCGCCCGTAATCCCCATCCCTAACACTCGGGCTCCTCTCCTTGGATGTCCCCGAGAGGTGACCTCACGCCAAACATCGGGCACGAAGGGGACGGGCTCGCGGGAGGCGTTCCTTCGGGAACAACGTCGGCTTGATATGCGGCTGAAAAATAAAACAAACAATTATAATCATATACACAATGTAAGGTACATAAATAAATTTACATATTCAAAATCAAGTCATTTAATGGTAGTTTACTTACAAAGGCAAGAGTGCATCGATCGTCAACCCATTGCGGAGGTTGATCGGCGCCGTAGAATTCCGAATATGGGTGCTAGCGTAAACATCCACAAAAGTGATATTCGGACCATACTCCCTTTCCTATAAATAAAATAAGCGAGATTATTACTTTGAAATTGTATATATAAATGCAACATTTAAACTCGATTTAAAAGCATGCATACACTACATTTACACTAAAACTATGGATTTCATAGCATCAACATTGGCTCCCGCCTAACATACGTACATAAACCTATTTAAAAGCATCCATACACTACTACATTTAAATTAACATACATACCATGCGGTCGTGATGCTCGCGACCGTGAGCGTCCCCCGTATGCAACGCCGCCGACCCCGAGGAGCTCGCTCTATTGGCCTTGGCCTGTTCGGATACTGACCTTCGCCGCAGCGACCCCCAATATTCGCAAAATTGACCAAACACCTCGGCGGTCATAAAAGTAGGACACAAGTGGCCGTTGTCCCGCCGCGAGCCGAGCAAAGATAATAATTTTTCTTCGTGGTACCTATAAAAAATATGAATATCTTGTAAACATATAATGATGACATTATAAAATTAAAAGAGTATAATCATTGTTAATTAAACTAATTAAGGATAGATAAATATGTTACAAATAAAATCCTTAAACAGCTTGTGAGCCTGCTCAAAGAAAACAAATCTAGCCGTCTCCTCGCTGATGTCTGGAGAAGAAATACCAAGACGCTGAAGATAAGCTTGCGAACCTTGTCGCCGAAAATGAGAAAAACAAAGATGCTGCGGACAAGCTTGCAAATCTTACTGGAGAGAATCAGAGGCTCAGGGATGATAGATTTGTTAAAGCTAATCAAATTACGAAATTGAAAAGTGATCTCGCGGATTTCCGACCAAAGTTGATACTGATCAAATGGATGCATTCGACAATGCAATCCTGCACACACTGAGGACCATTGCCGCTGATGCTGATCAACTTCCCGCCATTACCCCTGCCATGCTAGCCAAATGGGGCTCTGAGACAATTTTCAGCGATCATAGCCGTAAGGGACATAGCCTTATTCCCTACAGTGATGAGGAGCTTACCCAGCTGGCGGCAGAAGATGCAGTTCTTGGCAAGGCTCCATGGCCTGTTCCCGCAATCCGCCCTGATAACGTGGTTCCCGCTTGGTACGATCTATCTCAGAAGAACAAAGATGCTCTCAATGCCGCCTATAATGGCACTTGATTCTTCTTGCTTTGTACTTTGTAATTGCCGCAAACACTTTTCATTTTTAACTTGGGTTTGTAACAAACAATTTACTTTCTGTCTTTTTATTTTGCCTTTCGTACTTTGCAATCGTTATTTGTCACAAACAATCTGCTTTTAATCTCTATGGTGTGCCTTCGTGCCTAAATAATTTGTAATCACTTTTGTCGCTTCTATGCGACATTTTATCTTATGTTTTTACTGCTCATCATGTAATTCTCACCTTTGTGACTGTTTTTCTCTTTGCTTTGCTTTCTATGCCCTATTTTAAATTCCCACTTGCTTTAAATTCTAACTTTTGCATGTCGCATATCTTATCTTTCGACAATTCTAACTTTGCTTTGATAGTTTATCAAAGATTCAATCTACTCACTTTATCTCTATATGCATACTACTCCCTTCAAAAAAGTGAGGCTTGTCTTTAGGCACTCTCACTCCCTAGTTATGATTCTCGCCATGTTACTTTACTTTTATATTACAAACATATCACAACCACGCGACAATCCTGCGTCACAGTCATGTGACAAGCCGCGCTTGAAGCCCCCATGTCAGCGACGATTTACACACTTAATACTTATCGCCTCTGCGATAAGACGTATACTGGATGCTTATCGCCTCTGCGACAAGATTAACTTTCGACACTTACCACATCTGCGACAAAATTTACATTCAACAATTATCGCCTCTGCGAAAAGATTCACATTCGATGTTTATCAGCTCAGCGACAATGTTCCTGGCGTCTGAATGAACGCTCGCCCGAAAAAATATCATTTCGCCTTTTAAAAAGGTTGTATGTATTGCAATGATAAGTTTTTGAAAATTTTGGTTTTGGGAGTCGCCACGCCGTTTTTAAAGGAAAACATTGAAAAACCTATTTTAAGATATTTTGGGTTCGGGAGTCTGGTTACGTGTTTGGGAAGAACTAGAGAGTTCACCCAACACGCCTCTTTCGAGACTTTCAATCAACATTGGACAATTATGGACATTCAAAGTGTGTGTGTAATATGTGTCGATGAGCAAATCATGCAAATTTGGCATTTCATTGATGATATAAAGACTGAATACAACTTGTGAGCCATGACAGGGGGCACACCCTTTACATATTATGATTTCATAACAAGACAGAAGGTTAAGACAATCTGCCCAGAGAGCTCTGATGTCGTCCGACACAGGACCTCCCAGAAAGAGGGTGTCGCATGACATGATGCCTCATGGTCAGATTGTCTTTTACAATGACCAAGCTATTCTGGATCTGGATTGACATTTATTTCTCCCATTGTAGACACTATTTGAAGGTCTAAGCTCAGCTTGGGAGTCGATAGGAGTGGACAAAGTCATGATTGACTTTTAATGATACGGATGTCATATGACATAGAACATCCGAAGTCGTCTATGTCATATGGCAAACCGCCTCCATCTTACCCAAACAGACCTTAGGCACCCAAATAGTGGCTTATGAGCCAGAAAATACTTAGGTAGGCTTTAAGTTACGAAGGGGGGAAATCTGACAGATCTGAAGTCCAAGAATGGCTTTATAGCCTTCTGGGAGCCCCATGTCGTATGACACAGGATCTCCAGAGAGTCTTGTGTCGTCCGACAGGAGTGGCCTATATAAGTGCCCTTCAGTCTGTTTGATTCCTCCTTTGTTCTCAAGGCAAACCAAGCATTTTTATTAACTGTAAACAGTAATATAGCACTATTATATGAGTATTATGGGAGGATCACATGGCTTTAGTGGCCAAATGTGATAAATCACATGTTTATGGCCACTTTGAAGTAGCCATCTCCTCCTAACTCGATTAAACTAAGTAAAGATTCAAACTTTAATTGTGTTTATACCACCAAATGTCCAGATCTAAGGTGGGGAGAAGTGAATATTGAAGATTCACTTCTCCACCACCTTTATCATGCAATAATCCCAATTTCTACATAATATTGAAGCAAGTAAGCATGCAAATGTAGTATGAATGAATGGATGAGTTATTTAAAGAGAGAGAAAGGTTTAGTGGCTACCTATTATAGTCCACAAGGTAAGATCACCAGTAGTATGGTGTCTACCCCTTCTACACACCAACAAGGAGGGTTTCTTTGGATCTTGGCCTTGGTTTATGTGTGTGTGTATGAGAGAGAGAGAGAGAGACTCTTTTTGGACAGAGTTTTCCCTCTATTATACTGATCCTCCCAATCCTCTCTTCATGTCCCCTCAAAATGATCAGCCATGCCTTGTATTTATAGGCGGGGGCGTGGGAAGGCCTATGTCGTCAGACGAAGCGGTTAAACCGCCTTAGTGTGTCTTCCCGTGTCGGACGACGGCGTCACACCTTTTGACAGCTGGGCGGAAATGGGTGGCGAGGCCCAAATGGGTTGGATGGTCGTGGGATAATTGGACTTAATTTGCTTCTTTAGCAATTATGTAAGCCCAAAAATCAATTAAAGTGGACCCAAAACATGAGTTCGGGTCGGGGTACTCACAGAGCCCCTCGGCGACGTCACTTCCACGGGAAGTGGGGTCATCGATAAAAATGAGAATCCCGAGCCGGACACGAACGGCAGGGAAAGAGATGACCAAGATGGTCAAGTGGCTGGACCTCTTATGAAGAGGATTCCTACGTATCCCGTGGGGGAATCAAGCCGAATCGTAGTTCGTCGAGGATGGGGTGCCAATGAAAGGCTACGAGTTTTGTACCCGAAAGTGACTGTTCCAAGGGGAGTCATCCCGATGATGGGCGTTTGTACCCGAGATTGACTGTTCCAAGGGGAGTCACCCCGAAAATGTGACTTTTCTCTTTGGGAGTCACCCGCGAACTTGACTGTTTTTGGTGGGGAGTCACCCCGAAGATGTGACTTTTTCTTTGGGAGTCACCCGCAAATTTGACTGTTTTTGGTGGGGAGTCACCCCGAAGATGTGACTTTTTTATTTGGGAGTCACCCGCGAATTTGACTGTTTTTGGTGGGGAGTCACCCCGAAAATGTGACTTTTTCTTTGGGAGTCACCCGCGAGTTTGACTGTTTTTGGTGGGGAGTCACCCCGAATATGTGACTTTTTTCTTTGGGAGTCACCCGCGAAGTTGGATCTGCTTTTTGGTGGGGAGTCATCCCGAAGATGTGACTTTTTCTTTGGGAGTCACCCGCGAATTTGACTGTTTTTGGTGGGGAGTCACCCCTAAGATGTGACTTTTTTCTTTGGGAGTCACCCGTGAATTTGACTGTTTTTGGTGGGGAGTCACCCCGAAGATGTGACTTTTTTTCTTTGGGAGTCACCCGCGAAGTTGACTGTTTTTGGTGGGGAGTCGTCCCGAAGATGTGACTTTTTTCTTTGGGAGTCACCCGCGAATTTGACTGTTTTTGGTGGGGAGTCACCCCGAAGATGTGACTTTTTTCTTTGGGAGTCACCCGCAAATTTGACTATTTTTGGTGGGGAGTCACCCCGAAGATGTGACTTTTTTCTTGGGATTTTTACCAATAAGACCTTGAGTTAGGGTGGAATTTATCAATAAAAACAGTATATATCGAATTCTACCTTAGGGTCCTAAAGTTGAAATCAAAATGACCGTAGAGTCCCTAAACCTATTTATAATAATTTAAATGGCGAAACTACCCATCCTCTTTATATTCCCCTTCTCTCTCTAATCGCAATTTCGGCGTCCATTCTCTCTCTCTCTCTCTAATCGCAATTCCGACGGCAGGGCAACGAAGAACGGTTGAACGGAATCTTCTCTTGTTCCATGCCTGTCAACGACAACAGCCAGAAGCACCGTGCATCATCTTCCCCTTCTTCGTCGGCGTTCACTGCAAAACCCTCAAACGAGACGGTAATTTCTCCCAACTCTATGTTTTCGACTTCAATTTCATCTTGCTCTCACGATTTCTTACTGAAATTGATCCCTGTTGGGATCAATTTCTTGGTTTGGAAATTCTCTAATTATGCAATTTGTACATACGCCAATCACCTGTTAATTCTTCAGTAAAGGATCCCGAGTCAATTTTTGGAGTTATCATAGGGTTACAGTGAGAGTCCTAGTTTTGCGATTCGATCACTTGACTTCTCTGGCTCTTTTTGTTATAGTCTGTCTAATTGTTTTTTAAAAGTAAGCAATATTCTCATGAAATTATTGTAGATGGAGCATAATAGGTATATATACTGAAATTGCAGGAAGCCTGGTTCTTTAGGTCATGTTTTTGTTTTTGTTTGTGAATGTGAAATGTAATTGTTATGAAAAATAGATAGGCAGGTCAAAACTTTTCCAAACTGATATATCTCAATAGAATTGGAGCTTGAATATGATCTTTGAGGTCTCCATAATTTGGTTTGTGGAGTCAATTATGATATCAAAATGAAACTGAGCTGCAGTACATCTCTTTCCATTTGTCTTCTGTAGGCGTTTTGATTTTATTTTATGTGATTTATTGATGGATGGATGTTTTGTTAGATTTGGTGAACAATTTGGGGACAATTGCAAGATCTGGCACCAAGGAATTCATGGAAGCCCTGCAGGCAGGCAATGATGTGAGCATGATTGGGCAGTTTGGTGTTGGTTTCTATTCTGCTTACCTGGTTGCAGAGAAGGTTATTGTTACCACAAAGCACAACGATGATGGGCAGTTTGGTGTTGGTTTCTATTCTGCTTACCTGATCAGCTAGTCTCACGTATGAGAAACCGGACTGGCTCTTCAAATCCTTTCATGTACGTGAATTTACTGTGTTGTCCTGTGGAGTTCCACTTAACCAAGTACCATGATCAATTAACTCTTAAAGAGATGTCTACTTGAACAGGGCTCTTCATCTTAGGTTTGAGAAAGGGATGGTAGAACTCTCTTTCTGCGATTTTGTGGGAACCAGAATGGAGAAAGCTCTGATAGCTATGTACAGATTGAAAGAATGGCCTCGACGGTTCAAGGTGAGAAAAGTAAACCATATACTCCCTCCGTCCCAAAATGAATGTTCAAACAAATTCAAATTTGCTCTTGATCAAGAGAAAATTTAAAAACTTTTTGGACATTCATTTTGGGACGGAGGTAGTACTTGCATAAACCAAAGTCTACCATTTATTTTTCAGTTGATTGCGCACATATGCTTTTCATGTATTTTTCGTCATGGTTCTCTGGATTACAGGACGGGTCCCATCTCTGGCCACTTTACCTACAGAAACGAAAAGAAGGCCGTTGCCCACTTGAGCCTGGGGAAGTGGCGGTGATGCTCAGGGCAATGGGCTACCCCAAAGAAACTCAAATATACGTTGCCTCTGGGTAGGTGTATGGCGGTCAGAACCGAATGGCACCACTCAGGAATATGTTTCCAAATCTCGCAAGGAAACTTGGTTCCGTCTTACATCTTCTTGTTTTCCTACTGCTTTCTGCTTAGTTTCTTCTTTTTGAACTTTGCAGTTTACATACCTATTTCTCATGCCAACACTTAAAATTGGCCCTTTTCTAAGTGATCTGCTAAAGAAATAAGGGTTAAAATTAACTGTGAATTTCATTTCACAGTTATTTTTATGTCATTCCTTTAGGACAACTGTAGAACAAGTTTCACGGTTGTTGGGTTTGATATAAATAACTGTGTAATGATTTTCACAGTTATTGTGCATAACTGTGTAATGATTTGTACATTTCCAAACTGAGAATTATGTTTGTGCACAACTGTGAGGTCAATTTCTCAGTTATAGTTATGAGTGTTATTTTTGTGTCATTCCTTTAGGACAACTGTAGAACAAGTTTCACGGTTGTTGGGTTTGATGTAAGTAATTGTGTAATGATTTTCACAGTTATTATGCATAACTGTGAATTCCATTTCACAGTTATTTTGCTACTAAAACTGTGAGGTCAGTTTCACAGTTATTTATTAATGTGAAATAATTGTGTAATGATTTTCACAATTATTATGCATAACTGTGAATTCCATTTCACAGTTATTTTGCTACTAAAACTGTGAGGTCAGTTTCACAGTTATTTATGAATGTGAAATAATTGTGTAATGATTTTCACAGTTATTATGCATAACTGTGAATTCCATTTCACAGTTATTTTGCTACTAAAACTGTGAGGTCGGGCCACGCTTATTTATGAATGTGAAATAATTGTGTAATGATTTTCACAGTTATTATGCATAACTGTGAATTCCATTTCATAGTTATTTTGCTACTAAAACTGTGAGGTCAGTTTCACAGTTATTTATGAATGTGAAATGGTTTGGTTTTTGACCTTTATAAACTGAGAACTGTGAGGTCAATTTCTCAATTGTGATTGTGAGGTCAATTTCACATTTATTTATACAGTTATTTTCATCAAAGCTGTGAAATAGACTTCTTAGTTTATAAATGTGAAAATCATCATATAGTTATACTCATGTGTGAACAAATGAGAAATGATTTTTTTCAGATTTTTACAAGTGAAAAATAATTATTTTATTTATAAATTTTGAAATATATGATGAGTAAACTTGTTTGATTCGTCTTGGCGATGTGATTAAAACAGTGGTTTCGAATTATTTTTTTGATTTTTAGATTTTGAGATATTGCATTTTAAAAATTTAAGAGAAAAAAAAAAAGGAAGAGAGAGAGAGTGAAAAGTAAAGTCAAAAAAAAAAAAAAGGAAAAGAGAAAAAAAAAATAAGAAGAAAACGTAGAAAAAAAAAAGAAAAGAAGAGAGAGAGAGAGAGCGAGAGAGAAAAGTGGGCGCGTGAGTGGGTGGGTACAAGGGTAATTTGGTCCAGAAAATATTCAGGGACTTTTTGGGGGGTTTTGATAATGTTAGTCCTTAAAGGTAGTTTTTATTTGGCTAGGGGACTATTTGGTCAAAGCCTCTTTTTTCTTTGGGAGTCACCCGCGAATTTGACTGTTTTTTGTGGGGAGTCACCCTGAAGATGTGACTTTTTTCTTTGGGAGTCACCCGCGAATTTGACTGTTTTTGGTGGGGAGTCACCCCGAAGATGTGTTTTTGCCGAGTGGAAATCAGCATTTTTCTTTGGGATCGGGTAGTTTATAGCCATTCCGGGCTATTGACTGTTTTGATGGGGAGTCACCCCGAATATGCTGTGTGGGAAACTGTACGGTTTTCCGGACCGGGTAGTTTATAGCTGTTCCGAGCTATTTTTCTGTGATAACCGAGAGAGGTGGGCCTTTGAACTCAAATAAAATGGTGAATTTTGATGATATGCAGTCACGATAGGCTGACAAAATTGACCAGGGGCAAAAGGGGAAAATCACCCTTCGGACCATGGATGTCGTCCGACGTGGGAGGTTCCTGTGCCGTTTTATTTAAAACAGTAGGTCGTAAGACAGACCCTCACAACAACAGTGTGCCGCCGAGTTTAAAGAGAGAAAGAGAGAATTTTTTTTGAAAAATTCTTCCTCAATTTTGATTCAAATCAAGAATTTATAATGCCTCCGCGAGCTGAATCGAGAAGGAATGTGCAACAAGTTTTGTCCGAGAGGAGGAGACTCGTTGATCGAAACAAGCGAAAGAGATTTCCGGAGGGGAATGGGCTCTACCTGAGCCTTGATTTTCATACTTCCACCATGGAACAAAAGGGGGTAAGTATTTTAAAACATTAACCCTTTCAAAATTTGATTTCTAGGGTTTGAGATTGAAATTGGGGGAAATCGCACCCAAAGAGGAATTGCATGCTTGGCATGAAATGCATGATTTTGAAAGATTTTTCTTTTTCTGTTTTTCTTATTTTAAAAGAATTTAGTGATGATTTTTTGAAAAATGTTCATGAATGAATGCACATATTGTAATGAGTATGCTTTTGATACCTGTGCTGTGCTTACCTGCAGACTTTGCGGACCAAGGGGTCCCCTGAGGCGATTGCGACCATTTGGGGCCTTCTCCCGGCTCTTCTCGATTTGCCTGACGCCCTAAGGGCCTGGGTCTTTACCGGGGCCGGTCTTGGACCATTTTTCACCGCCGTTGGAGATTTCGGGACACGCCCAAGAGTGTGGAGCCGGTGCGGGCCTTCACGCAAGATTGCGGGACTCTACCCACACTTTTCATCTATCCTGGGGGAGTCGACCATCACCCCTTATGACTTCACCGCTATCACCGGCCTGCAGTTTACTGGGCAGCCCATCTTTTATGAGGACCCCGGTGGCCGAGCACGGATGCTATTAGAGCATCGATCGGATCGACCCTTCGCCTGAAGGGCAATGGGGTTCCATTGGCGGATTTGCACTCGGCTTTGACGCATCAGTGCCGTCTCTTTGATGAGGGTGAGGCTGCCGTTACAGCTGAGCAGTTGGCGAGAGCCTTTGTCTGGGCCGGATTTTCTGACACCTTGTTCTGTAATGCCTCACGACGGCATTGACCCTTCTGCTGGAGCCTCTAAGAGATTGGAGCCAGGTGTCCACTTTTTCATGGGGAGAGGCTGGTTTGGCCCAGGTGTATAAAGGCCTGGATGAGGTGAGTAGAGGCAGTGTGACCTCTTTGGATTTTTATCAGACTGTGCTGGAGGTATGCCCTTTGCTTTTCGCAACTTAACTACTGCATTGACCTTTTTTTGTCATCATTCTTTTACTGTTGCTGCACACTGAAAACTTTCATTTTTTGATTTCAGGTGTGGGCTTATGAGGTGTTTGGGCCGTTATGCCCGGGATCGTTGCTGAGAGGATCGCGGCTGATCTATTCCCTACTATCTGCCGATGGACTTTTGGAGCGAGGGAGAGCCGGAGAGTGGACGGGGTGAAGCCCCGGAAGACGGCATGCTATCACGATACGATGATTGCTCTGAGGGGCACCCCTGCTGGCTTGAGGCTGTTCCCATGGCATGGTAGGTATGGCGAGGATGTTGTTGGTGATGCCGCCCTGGTGACCAGGACGAGGAGGCTTCTGATTGGCCTGGAGGGAGATGCCCTGTACTTGGGAGAGAGAGTCTGTAGGCAGCATGGTTATGGCGCTGCCGCCCGCGTTCCTCATGATCCTCCTGCGGGGATATGGTATATTTGGGCCCTGCCTGACTTGGAGCGGCTACGGACTGGCATTGATGCCGCAGAGCTTTTTGATGAGGGGGATTACGCCCAGTTTGTCTTCACCCAATTGGTGACTCCTCAGGTTATGGCCGCCAGAGGGCAGCTGGGATGTAGAGATACCTGGCGCTCCTCGGTTTTTTTTGAGTATGAGGCCGGGGGCGCCATTCGCCGTTCCTCTTTTGACATGTCTCGAGACTCATCCGCACTTACGGCTTCCTCGCGGGACTACTTCGTGAGCAATCTTTTCTTGTTTGTTGATTCGTTCAAGCTTTTAATTGCTTTACCGTTTGCATTGACTCGCTTCGATCGCCCTTTTGTTTTCATTTAACAGTCCCAGCCAAGACCTACAGGTGGTGGTGGCCAAGGCGCTCACCTGGCCGTGAAGATGCCGCGCCGGCCAGAGGAGCGCAACATTGGAAGGGAGATGCAGCTCCCACTGGGTGATGTCGTGCCTCCGAAGAAGAGGCCTAGGCCGGCCTTGGCTCCTTTTGGTTCACAGCGGGCGGTTCGAGTCGCACCCCGGCTGATGTCGATGATGGCAAGGACGACCCTTATCGCCCTTTCTCCACCGTGCCCGAGTGGCATGGGTATTATGCCGAGCCCCAGCCCGGGCCCAAGACGAGGATGATGATTCGACGGCGAGATCCATGAGGCGCCGGAGGGTGGTGATGATGGCCAGGAGCAGAGCGGCTCCGAGGAGGAGCGGGCAAGTCATCTGTGACGACAAGCAGCTGGCGATGAGGGGCGAGGAGGATGCTTCCGGCGATGACTCCGAGTCGGAGTGATCATGATGGTCCCCTTTTGTCATGCTTTGACTCTTTTAGGAGCGAGAAGAAATGCATGTACTTTTGTTCTTTTGGATTGTGAAAACAAATATTTTATTGCTTTTGTACTTTGACAACTACAATATTTGTTTACTTATGCATTTGGTAGTTCATATGCACGAGTTCGTCCCAAGAAAGGCACAAAATGGTGGCTTTTGGTGCGATGGGGTGTTTTTGCGGTTTTGTATGCATCAGGTGACATTTTATGTGTCTCGGGTGTGTTTGGATGTGCCGAATCCTCTCCCGTGGGCTTCGATGAGCGAGGAGTGTTTATGTATGATTTTCCGGTGTTTTGAACAGTTTGGGCAGGTTTTTGAGCAAGCATCGAGTTGCTTGGGGGTTGCTGCAATTGCAACCGCCGGGTGTTCTCGATGGAACTCTCCATGTCGTCCGACATAGACTTCATGAGCCTCCATGTCGTGCGACAGGGAGAGTCCGGGGGACAGTTTCTTGGTCACAAGCCCCCGCACTTTATAAAAGGCAGACTCGTAAACAAATCATTCCAGCAGTCAAAGCAGGCTTCAAACTTGCCTTCCACCTCAAAATTAGCCCCAAGATTCGATCTTTGGCCCGAAATGGAACATTACGATGACAGATCTAAGACCAAAGAGCGTCGATTTCATTCCGATCTCATAGATCTAACCCGCCATCACCGTAGCAACAATAGGAGGGTTATCGACCAACGATATGGGTTGAGATGCATCTGGGCCTTAAAGGAGTGGGCGGTTGATTGGAATCTTCTCCGGGCCGCATCCAGATACTGGGACTGTGAGAGGCATGCCTTTACCCTCTCGTATAATGATCTTACACCCACCATTGAGGAGTTTCGGGCGCTGACTGGGAGAGCTGAGCTTAAAGATGCGGTCTTTCCCCGAGATCCACGACCCTTGACTGAGTAGTTGGCCGATTTCTTGGGATTTCATACCGAGCAGGTGACTGATCTGATTCTTGACCTGTCCTTTGTTGACCTGGCCCAGATAGCCCGTTTGGCTGTATCGCATCCGGAGCTGTTTGACCCATCCACATCTATGGACATTTTTATGCTGATTATGATCTCCCTGTACTGCTTTTGTGAGTACGACGGGGTGTGCTCCTGCCATCAGCCGGGGAGTCATTAAACAGATGCGGGGTTCTAGAGGCACCACATTGGCTGATATTCGACCCGAGCAGGGAGAGAGAGATTTAGTTCCCCTTTTGCTGGCGGAGACTTATCATGGGATGGACCGACTGGCTAGAGGGTCATTGCACATGGGATGTGGCAGCCCTAGTCTCTTGTCATTGTGGCTCTTTGAGCGGTTGAGACTCATCTCCCCATTACCTGTAGGGCAGATTGCAGCACCTTGGGTTACACAGCAGAGGCGAGTGGCTCCGGAGGCTTCACAGGAGAGCTGGCAGAGGCGATCGTGTATACTACCACCGATATTCGCACTAGGGTTCCCGGATGGAGGCTTGAGACCATGAGCGGCAAAAAGTGTGATGATTCTGTTGTAGTGAGGCCGCCGGGATTACACTTCTCATCATTCAAGATCCCCTTGCTTGTTCGTAGGCAAGATGGATACCCACAAAGAAGCCGTTGATGGGTTCAGAGAGCAAGATGGCCCGGATACCGTTCCTCTTGACATGACTGATGTCCAGACTCTCAGGTTCTTTGCCAGGGCCTTTTCGGGAGCAGCTTTTCCTGCTCACACACTGATACGGAAGACCCGTGGAATCACATATCTATCCACCATGTATCTCATTTGGTATGGGGAGCAGATGGGACCGGTTCAGCATATCATCGAACCATATTACCGAGGGATCCGAGGAGGAGACCAATCTAGCCTGGAGCTACGCGATGCTGAGGCACAGGCTGACCCTGACAACGTGACCAACGATCCGACAGCGGACTTTGAGAGACTTGTAGAGAGGAGAGCCAAGATGAGGAATGACCCTGAAGTTATGGCTCGGAGGACAGCCCTGAGAGAGGAGAGGGCCGCCCAGGCGGCGCTGAGAGCTGCCGGATTGGTTGACTCACCGACTCGTATTATTCCTGAGCCGGGACGACGGGAGACATAACTGTTTGGAATAACTAAGCCAAAGACCTCCCGAGGACCGAGGAAGAGGAAGAAGAAGAGTGCTAGCTCAGGAGTGGAAACGAGTGACTAGGATTAGGTGACCTATCATTATATCCCTTGTATGCCGACACAGACAATTTAGATGTTATTTTTAAAAGATATTATTTTTGCTAATGTTAATGAGTCGAGAGTAAACCGTGCTTGAACTCATCAATGAATGTATTAATGTGATGAAAGTTGAAATTACTTCAGAACTTAATCAAGACACATCTTGGTAATCACAAATACAACTGTTGACAGGATTTGGTGATTTTTATGATTTTTAGACCGAACCGCGAATGGCTGCCTACGTTCCCCTTTTACAGAATGGACTAAGGGGCTCAGGTCTCCGTAGTTCGACCCAATTAACTTTGTGTTTAAGAAAGGGATAGATAGAAGGGGGACAAATGGTGCAACCCTGTTTTTTACCTAGACCGCCCGTTTTTAGGGTTTTCAGCCTAGCTGGGTATATTCTTTTAGCACCTAGCGCGCCCTTTGTTTTGCACGGACTGCCTTTTGAGAGGTTTTCAGTCTCGTCTGGGTACATTATTTTCGCGCTTTTGTTTTTCTTTCTTTTTTCTTCTTTTTTTTTATAGAGGGGGAGACTCGATTAGACGTAATAGCGGTGTAGTTTGTCGCCGTTCATCGGGTGCATGAAGGGATTACCATCCAAATCTGTCAACTTCATTGCTCCGCCAGAGAAGATCTCTTTTACCAGATACGGGCCTACCCAGATTGGAGCCCACTTGCCCAAAGGACTGGATTGATTCGACGGCTTTTCTATTAGGACCAAGTCACCCACTTTGATGTTGCGGGGATGTACCTTCTTGTCAAAGGCCCTAGCCATGCGCTTCTGATAAGCCCGAATGTGCTCCATCGCCTTAAGCCTTCGCTCGTCTAGAAGAGCTAACTCGTCATGTAGACTCTGAAGCCAGTCTATTTCGTTGACTTCATTTTCAAGCAGGACCCGTAGAGAGGGTATCTCTAATTCAATGGGTAAAACGGCATCCATTCCGTATGTCAAAGCGAACGGGGTTTCACCGGTGGCCGTTCTCACTGAAGTACGGTAGCCCCAGAGTGCTAAGTGAAGCTTCTCAGGCCAATCCCGGCTCCTTTCAGCCATCTTCCGGATGATCCTTTCTAGGTTCTTGTTCGCGGCCTCAACAGCACCATTGGTTTGAGGGCGATAAGGGGAGGACTTGTGCCGCTGATCCTCGAATTCTCGCGAGCGCTTGGTTTCCTGTGTCCTCGAAGTGTGACCCGTTGTCTGAGATAATCTCATTTGGAACCCCGTATCGGCACAGGATGTTTTCTTTTATAAAATGGGCCACCTTTTTGGAGTTGAGGACCTTGTAGGATGCCGCTTCAACCCACTTGGTGAAGTAATCCACAACAACCAACACGAACTCGTGCCCGTTACTATCGGGCAGAGTTATCTTTCCAATAACGTCGATCCCCCAAGTTGCGAATGGCCAAGGAGTGCTCATGCAAGAGAGATCATGGGGAGGTATTTGGTTGAGATTGGAGAACCGCCGACACTTATCGCAGTTCGTACAAACCGAATACGATCCGTTTCATGGAGATCCAATAATAACCCATCCCGAGTATGCTTTGAACATCAAGGCTTCGGGAGTTCATATGTGGTCCACATGTGCCACCACGGACTTCTTCCATGACCTTTCTCGGCCTTAGACTTGCCGTGCAGAGCTAAGTGGCCCTCGGTGCCTTTTCTTCCATAAGTCATCTCCCGTAATAACGCATCTTGGCATACAACCTTTTTAACGCTTGTAAACTCTTGGCGCGGAGACCTTCTTTAGCCTACCATCCTCTTCTCGGGGAACGAGGCATCACCATGCTTAAGGTAATCGAAAGATCCGTCGTACCACAAGTCATCGACCTTTTCTAGTTCATCCGACAACGTAGGCGGGGTTCTCGCGCCTCCCAACCCCCGAATGGTTTTACCGATTTTCCTCTCGGAATTTCCACCAAAGAGGCCAAAGTGGCCAAGGCATCCGCGAACTTTGTTCTTGTCCCGGGGTAGGTAGTGGAATGTGACCTCCTTGAATTGGTCGATCAGGTCCTCCATATAAGCATAGTACATTTGCAAGTACTAGTCCACGGTTCTCCACTTTTTGGATACTTGATTGATGATTAGCTGAGAGTCTCCGTACACCTCCAGCTTTTCGACATTTCGCTCCAAGGCTGCCTCGAGGCTGGCTATACAAGCTTCGTATTCCGCGGCGTTGTTAGTAGCCGGGAAATTCAACTTGATAGCGATGGGGGTATGCACATCCTTTGGATCAACCAACACCATGCCGATACCATTGCCCCTTTTGTTGGCGGCACCATCAAAGAACAACTGCCAACGGTCCGTACCTTCTATCATGAAAATTCCATCATTTGGAAACTGGGGTTCGAACTCGGGCGCTTCTGAGCTTGGGAAATCTGCCAAATGATCTGTCAGAGCTTGGCCTTTGATTGCCTTGCGGGTTACGAACTTGATATCAAATTTGGCTAGGAAGAATGACCATTTCGTAAGCCTTGATGATAGAGAAGACTTTCCAAACAGGCACTTGATGGGATCCATCTTTGACACCAGGTGCACTGTATGTGCCAAGAGGTAGTGTCTCAATTTGTTGGCCACCCATACCAAAGCCGCATGTTTTCTCTAAAGTCCGAATAGTTCAATTCGCCGCCACTGAAGCTTCCTACGACGAAGTATATGGCATTTCTATTTTTGAATCTGGCTTTTCTTGTGCGGCATGGCTCCGATGACCGTATCTCAGAATCGTCAAGTATAGCAATAAAGGCTTGTCCTTATGTGAAGGACACAGGATAGGGGGATGGACCAAGTAGGCCTTGATCGTCTCGAAAGCGGTTTGACACTGTTCATTCCATTCAACCTCCTGATTTTTCCGGAGCAGCTTAAAGATCGGCTCACAGATAGAGGTTAGCTGGTGGATGAACCGGCTGATATATTGGAGACGGCCCATGAAAGCCTTCACCTCCGTGACTGTCGTCGGGGGCTTCATCTCCATGATGGCTCTTAACTTTCTCGGATCGGCTTTGATTCCTCGCTCTGTGACCATGTATCCCAGAACCTTTCCTCGGACTACGCCAAAAGTGCACTTAGCTGGGTTCAACCTCATCTCAAGCTCCCGCAGCCGGTTGAAGAACTTCCTCAGGTTGATCAAGTGTTGACCATCTGATCCCTTGGAGTGAATAATCATGTCATCAACATAGACCTCGATCTCCTTGTGGATCATGTCATGGAAAAGTGCAGTGACTGCTCGTTGGTAAGCAAGGTTCTAAAAAGCGCTAGGCGGATGCTAGGCGGCAGAGCCGGGCCTAGCGCCTAGGCGGGGACTAGTCGGGATTAGTCGGGATTAGTCAGGACCTAGGCGGGGCTTAGAACTAGGCGTTGGAGAGGGGCCTAGCGCCTAGGCGGGGCCTAGGCGCCCTTAGGCGGGGTCTTTTAGAACAGAGTTGGTAAGTGGCGCTGGCATTCTTCAGGCCAAAGGGCATAACCGTGTAACAAAAGGTTCCCCAAGGGCTGGTGAATGCAGTCTTTTCCTGGTCTTCTTCGGCGACTTTAATCTGATTGTAACCTGCAAAACCGTCTACGAATGACTTGACTTCGTAGCTAGCGGTAGTGTCCACCAATAGATCGATATTGGGAAAGGGAAAATCGTCCTTTGGGCTTGCCTTGTTTAGGTCTCTGAAGTCCATGCAAACCCTGACTTTGCCATTCGACTTGGTTACTGTCACTATGTTGGCCAACCACTTGGGGTATTCGACCACTCCGATGAAACCTACTCGAGCAGCCTTCTCTATTTCTTCTTTAACCTCGGAGGGACCATTCTCGGCTTGATCCGGCGAAGTTTCGCTGACACGGCTCAGGCTTCAGGTCCAGGGGGATTCGGTGTTCAACAGTTGAAGTGATCTAACCCGGCATGTCCTTGTAGGACCAGGAAAATACGTCCACATATTCCTTGAGCGAGATCAATGAGGGCTTCCCGTTCTTTCCCGGTGAAGAAACTGCCAATCTGTGTCTCTTTGGGTTCCTCAGTAGTTCCCAAATTCACTGTAGTTAATACCTCATCGGCAGCTTGGGCCCGATTGTCGTCTCGATCAAAAACCTGCTTTATATTATCTTTTAAAATTTTTTCATCTAAAAAGTCTGTGTCCTCTTCAAATGAATCATTATTAACCACTTTTAAGTCATTAATATTTGTCTTAGTTAACTTATCATTTGTTAAGGTGGCAATTAAGGGATACGCAGAAAGGTCAACCATTTCATTCAATGCAAAAGGGAAGACAGAGTTAAAGACACGGTGATTATCATCAGCCGTGAGAGTATCAGACCTATCTAGAGACTCGAACTCAATAACAAAAGACTCTGAGGACTGACTCAGGATTACAGGGACAGGCTTAGACTCAAACACACCAGGATGAGGGGTCAGCCCAAGCTTTTCCATCATAATTTCCCGGCTGGCGATCGGTCCCTTGAAGGAAGCCCAATTACGGAGCGGCATCTCTGAAGTGCTGACGAAGGTGCGCGGTCAATCTCTTTGTCCCCACCAAAATCGATCACTGATACGTAATCTCTCGGCCGGAAGGTCGATCCATGGTGTACATAATCATCCCCGGTCAGAAGGTCAACCATGCTGAAAGGATCTCTAGTAACAGCCCCGGCCATTGGCGATGTATCTTCGCACAAGTCAATCAACGGTGCTTCCATCAGTGGATCAGCCACAGCTATTTCTGATAAATCTACTTCCTCGAACAAAGCTGCGACATCTGTGCCCATATCGAGCTCGATGGTTTTGTCGATTTCCCCAATCATAGGATCGACCACAGATAACCTGCCGAACTGGTTAGTGAAATCGGGGGCTTCCCGAAGTGGTATTGGCTGAAAGTAGTCACCCTCGGAATGTTAGGCTTGCCGATAAACTCCTTGATAGGGTTGCTTTTCAGAGAGAGACCTTTCATCTTCTCGAGCTGGCCCGTGGGGCACATAAGATCATCACCCTTTTCTTTGACGAAGTACTTTTCTAGGGAGGGATGGTAAGGATGAAGATTAGGTTTGACATACAGCTTTCCAAGAAGACTAGCCTTTCTTTTTCGCGCTTCACCCCGCCGGCCTCTACGTCCTTGGGGGTCTTCCCAACGTATCCTGAGCCTTCCCTGTTCTTTTTCAGCCTTTAATTCCTCAAACTTGAAGAGGATGAGGATGTCGTCCCATAGTCGGAGTTACTGTTGAGGATAACTGAAATTCTGGCGTGGAACCTGATCGGCAAGCGGCCCGGAGGAAGACCAAGAGTGTTGGGTATGCTAACACGCTATCCACTAAGCCAACTTTCCGGGATCTTGTTCCGTACATGTCGTACCATTGAATTGGACATTGGGATTACGGGGCCCAAATTGTGCGATTGGCCGCCGACGACCGTGGGCGGGGACTGAGTATTAGCGCACTGGGTCAGATACGGTGTGGGGCAAGGAACGTACGGGTTGGTGAGAGGAGAACAAACCGTAGGCCGAGAGATGTTGTTTTGGAATTGGGGTTGTGGACATTGCGGGATCGATCGATCTGGCAAATCGGTTTCACGACATACGATATCCGCTCAGTTGATTGGGCGTCGTGGGGCCAACGAAGATCACCGAAAGGTTTCCGTTGGGCGGCATGTCTTTCGTCATACGGACTTTGACCCTGAGCCCCTCCGATTCCGAATATACCCAAATGGTTCTTGATTGACACCTTACGACCGACCAGCCTCAAGTTGCAGGGATAAAACAGCTGAGGTCCCCGATGACCTTTGGGAAGGAGCTCGCCTTCGCCCGCATTGCATTGCCATAAGTAGGTAATGGGATGGGGACTTGGCCTGATATACCCCCATGAGTCTGGATCGAGGAGGGAGCTAGGCACACCATAGGAGGCGGGTGGGGGCACATTGTGAAGGACTTGCCTAGGTGAGGATGGGGGAACAAAGCCGGTGCGGTAATAGTAACATCGGGCTCTTCCGATTTCTTCATACCCATCGGGGCGGATTACTGCGATGCTTGCCTGCGCATTACTTGACATCAGACATAGCGAGCCCAAGCTCCCTCTTCCCATGGGCACCGAGAGGCTTCGAGAGCGACGAAGAGAGAAACTTCTTGAGAGAAGTTGAAACCTGGAGTGAGGTTAACAAACGGACTTCGGGGTGTCATGTGAGGACCCACCATAACATTTCTTTGGGAGAGGCATTCGGAAGCTGCGTTGATCCCGTATTGACCTTGATCCGGCCCTACTCCCCGACCGGTATTCGATTCCGAGCCGGATCAACACTGCATTCGGACTCCAAACCCGCCGAAGCTTGCGAGATCCGCCATTTCGAGGCTGGGCTGAAATGATCCTCACGACGGAGAGAAACCTGATTAACCGACCACCCGGAACTCTGACCCAATACTTGCTCGCTGAAAGGGGAGAGAATGGCTTCAGGTAGGGGGAGAGGATAGGCTTAGGACGGACTCATGCATATGCTCTCTTTTTTATTTTTTATATATATATTTTTTATATTATTTTTTTTTATAAAAATGATTTTTCTTAATCCTAGGAATGGTTGGAAAAGGGGGACACCTTCTTTTTCGCATTCTTCGCTATTCCTCGATTAGTGGGTTCCATCACTACGTGATCTATAGACCCCCTGTATTCCACCTGTATTGCACCTCTGGGACGGACAATCCCGGCAGAGGTCCTATAGGGCACGTGGAACCCATCAATCGAAAGGGAGAACGAACCTATGGGCATACGAGCCAAAACAAGTCAAACTCGGGGTTTTCAAAACCAAGTCCAAGTCAATGTCTAAACTCGGGAGGAGAGAGGGTCGAACGTACGTTTGAATGTACGAGACCGCAATTTGCGGGTAAAACCCTGGAAGAATTGGGCATGATCCCTCCTCTTTTCGAGTTGAAAATCTGGCATGGCCTCTCGTCGCTTAGCGGCAAAATTTCGGCATAATTCTCATTAGTATGTGTCAAGAATTCGACATGGTCTCGTGTTGACACATGTCGAGAACAAGTCATTACTTCTTACGAAGTCAAGGCGAGAAATCGATATGTATCTCCGCCGAGATATGTCAAGATGTTGACATGTACTAACGTCGAGCTATGTCGTAATTTCGACATAAAGAGGGAGAGTACGCCAAGATTTTTTTTTGGAGACGAAGCATGACTCGGACTTTGTGAGAAAATTTTGAAAACCGAGTTTGGAAATGTTTTGAAAAGTATTGGCCAAAAACCAACCGGTCACGGTAGAAAGTGTGTCACGGACAAGTGTTGGGCGACTCACGAGGCTAGGAGGACTTTAGGCGCTCGGCGTTAGCGCGAAACACGTCACTTTCCGCGATGCCGTCCGTACACTCCCGGGTTCTAACTCTATGTGCGGGTAGCGTGCGAGTAGTGTGAAGATATTTTCTAGGAAAATATTTTTTGCTTTTTTGTAAAAGATTTTTTTTTGTTTTTTTTATTTATTTTATGCAATATGCAAAGGAAAAAACAAGAGAATAAGTCAAAGCATGACAAAAGGGGACTCGCCCCAAATGTCGAATTTACCGAGCCGTAGTCCGGCGTCATCCCGCCTGTTCGACCAACGGGAAGAGAAAATTGCAAAAGGGGGAAGTCCCGGCTCCCAAAGGTACCACATACCAAAGCATAGAAGCGTGGCAAGGCCCGTACGAGCACACAAAATGACACAAATGCACACACAAGGAGAATGTCGAAATTGTCCAAGTTGATTTAAAGAAAGTTAGACCCTCTTAAGAAAAACTTTTCTCTTTTTTTTTTTTTCAAAAACAGAAGAATGACACTGGTACGTGGGATTGTTAGACCACCGTTTATCCCAAGCCCCGGGTTAGGGAGCGATACAGGAAGGTCAATGGTTTCCACCTATATACCAAGTATTGTCTTCATTTATTTTTTTAAAAAACAAAAGTTTTTCAATGTATTTCCCCAGCAGAGTCGCCACTGAATGAACGCTCGCCCGAAAAAATATCATTTCGCCTTTTAAAAAGGTTGTATGTATTGTAATGATAAGTTTTTGAAAATTTCGGTTTTGGGAGTCGCCACGCCGTTTTTAAAGGAAAACATTGAAAAACCTATTTTAAGAGATTTTGGGTTCGGGAGTCTGGTTACGTGTTTGGGAAGAACTAGAGAGTTCACCCAACACGCCTCTTTCGAGACTTTCAATCAACATTGGACAATTATGGACATTCAAAGTGTGTGTGCAATATGTGTCGATGAGCAAATCATGCAAATTTGGCATTTCATTGATGATGTAAAAGTAAGGCGAATACAACTTGTGAGCCATGACAGGGGGCCACACCCTTTACATATTATGATTTCATAACAAGGCGGAAAGGTTAAGACAATGCGCCGAGAGCTCACGATGTCGTCAGACACAGGACCCCCTGCAAAGAGGGTGTCGCACGACATGATGCCTCATGGTCGAGATTGTCTTTTAAAATGACAAGCTATGCAGGAGCTGGATTGACATTTATTTCTCCCATTGTAGACACTATTTGAAGGTCTAAGCTCAGCTTGGGAGTCGATAGGAGTGGACAAAGTCATGATTGACTTTTAATGATACGGATGTCATATGACATAGAACATCCGAAGTCGTCTATGTCATATGGAAAACCGCCTCCATCTTACCCAAACAGACCTTAGGCACCCAAATAGTGGCTTATGAGCCAGAAAATACTTAAGTAGGCTTTGAGTTACGAAGGGCGGAAATCGCGATGATCTGAAGTCCAAGAATGGCTTTATAGCCTTCTGGGAGCCCCATGTCGTATGACACAGGATCTCCAGAGAGTCCTGTGTCGTCCGACAGGAGTGGCCTATATAAGTGCCCTTCAGTCTGTTTGATTCCTCCTTTGTTCTCAAGGCAAACCAATCATTTATATTAACTGTAAACAGTAATATTGCACTATTATATGAGTATTATGGGAGGATCACACGGCTTTAGTGGCCAAATGTGATAAATCACATGTTTATGGCCACTTTGAAGTAGCCATCTCCTCCTAACTCGATTAAACTAAGTAAAGATTCAAACTTTAATGATGTTTATACCACCAAATGTCCAGATCTAAGGTGGGGAGAAGTGAATATTGAAGATTCACTTCTCCACCACCTTTATCATGCAATAATCCCAATTTCTACATAACATTGAAGCAAGTAACCATGCAAAGGTAGTATGAATGTATGGATGAGTTATTTAAAGAGAGAGAAAGGTTTAGTGGCTACCTATTATAGTCCACAAGGTAAGATCACCAGTAGTATGGTGTCTACCCCTTCTACACACCAACAAGGAGGGTTTCTTTGGATCTTGGCCTTGGTTTATGTGTGTGTGTGAGGAGGGAGGTGAGTGTGTGTGTATGAGAGAGAGAGAGAGAGAGACCCTTTCTGGGCAGAGTTTTCCCTCTATTATACTGATCCTCCCAATCCTCTCTTCAAGTCCCCTCAAAATGATCAGCCATGTCTTATATTTATAGGCAGGCTGATGGGAAGGCCTATGTCGTCCGACAGGGGCAGTTAAACCGCCTTAGTGTCTTCCCATGCCGGACGACAGCGTACACCTTTTTGACACACTGGGCCAAATGGCTGGCAGGCCCAATAGGTTGGATGGGCTGTGGGATAATTGGACTTATTTTGCTTCTTTAGCAATTATGTAAGCCCAAAAATCAATTAAAGTGGACCCAAAACATGAGTTCGGGTCGGGGTACTCACAGCGTCTGCGACGTAATGTTCCTGGTGTCTGGCCCTACAAGCCAGCACACAGTGTTCCTGGCGCCTGGCCTTCCAAGCTAGGTCGCAGTGTTCCTGGCACATGGCCCTACAAGCCAGCACGCAGTGTTCCTGGCGCCTAGCCCTCCAAACCAGGTCGCATCCATCTTCAAGCTTCGGCGGCAATATCTACTTGCCTCCATCTTCAAGCTTTGGCGGAAATTTCTACTTGCCTCCATCTTCAAGCTTTGGCTTTTTCCGTCATTCCATGCAGAATTCTCGATGCTCGCCCTCGTCAATCCATCCATTGATCCATGAAACACAAAATTAACCTCATTAGAATGTTGCAAGTATGGATTAAACACACTACAAACATGTCACTGAGAGATTCCCGCCATCATTTCCATTATATGTACAAGTTACATCTTCCTAGAATTACAAATTTTACATAACTTTTCCATCTATTCGCGACAATCAAAATGATTAAATTACAAGAAAAGTTATATAATTTTTGCTATCTAGGGCAACAATCAAAAGGTTGAATAACAAACAGGGGCGACAACTTTATTGATAAAAAAGCTTCAGGTGATCAACATTCCAGGCATTTTTCAGCTCTTCACTATCTTGCTTCTTCAACTTGTAAGTTCCTTCGTGAATAACCTTGGCCACTTGAAACGGCCCCTCCCACTTCTCGTTCAATTTAGTAAATCCTGGATTTGGTCCCGTAGCCTCTGTAAGTACCCCAATCTGGATCACCCTCTTCCGAGCACATTGGAAACACCACAGACTCACAAACGCAGTCTCGAAGACCTTTGACACTCAAAACCCCCAAAAACCCCCAGCCAAACCAAGGGAGGAACCTTTCTGGGATAAAAAGGGACAAAAGGACCTTTTGGGAATTTTTCAGAAATCAGAAAACCAAATATGGTCCGTACGGACCTCTTTGCTTCAATGATTACTGAATCCCCTTAAAGTCCAACTTATTCCCTCAAATCCCGGAAGTGATCATTACCCCCCTACATGGTTGGTCAGTGCCGGACCTTTACTGCATGCAAGGTTGATTAAAGTCCGTACGGACCTTATTAAAAACTTGAGACATCATCATTTCAGAATCCTCTTAAAGTCCACATTATTCCCTCAAATCGAGGAAAATCAAAAAGTTGGATTACCTAGAAGGTCCGTACGGACCTTCTTGCACCTAATCTGGCAATATAAATAGAGGGCTTCCCTCCCTCATTTCACACATCTCCCTCTTCTCTCCTTTCCCCCCAGCCTTCAGGCACCCCTCTAAGACCCTTCGGGGCAATTCCGGCCCCTTTCGGATCCTTCCGAGGCCTTCCGAGCTCCCTTGTGGTGCTTCGAAGCCTCTTCGAGCGCTCCCGCGATGCTCCCGCGCTGCCCTGAGGCACTCTCGAGGTACTCTGAGGCCCCTTGTGGTACTCGGAGGCCTTGCCTGGTCTTTCCCAAGGCGTCCCGGCTCTTTTCGAGTCAAACCGGCAACTTGAACGCACGTCGAAACTCTGCCCGAGTGATCCCTGCGATCCCAATGCACGCCGAAACTCTGCCCGAGTGATCCCTGCGATCCCAACGCACGCCAAACCTCTGCTCGAACGCAACCTACAATCCCGACGCACGCCGAAACTCTGTCCGCAGACAACCGGCTCCTCCCGAAGCAATCCCGGTCCGTACCGGAACACTATTCCATCCTCAAATACTATTCCCCAACGAAAGACAGACACGAACCAACATTGGTAAGGCTTCCTTCCTACACTATTTCAATAAAGCAGTGTACAATGTAGACATCCGATACAGCATGCATTTTTAAAAGCACATACACACACACACAACAGTTAAAGAATATTAGGGGTATCCGAAAGACTCGTTTTTACGAGGCGACTCGGGTGAGCTCTAAGATTCTAATATTCTCTTCCCGAGGAGTCATCTGACCTCCGAACTCAAAATCTCATCACACAAAAACAGTTTATTTTTAAGCCGATGCCATTTCAATGTTTTGGGCTTAATAAAAACGGCGTGGCGACTCTACAAAGCAAAAACACGGCGAGACACCTCCCGACTAACGCAAAGCGGAATAAGCCGGATCTTGCAGGGCGCGAACGCGTGCCTCTCGGATTCGGGCGACTTTCCCAGGCGACGCAACAAAATGCGAGATGCGGGGGCTCGCGCGCGAGCCGAGATCCGGAGTAATTTCGGTTAAGCGACTCATTTAGGGGACTTTTGTTTTTAAAAAAAAACTTTTAAACGAAACAAAAGATTTTTTTTAAACGATGATGAGGGTCAAACTTTCATTTTACCCCTTTCTTTAACTTTTGTGTGTGTGTGCATGTGCTTTATTTTTTATTTACTAAAAAAAAAAATATAAAAAAAATACATCAATATACATCAGTGCATACATTTAAAATTCTTCGAAAAACTTCTGTTTTACTCAGAAAAAGAATTTTAGAGACCGCACACTACGCGCATTGCTGCCTCGGTTACACCGCGCACTACTCCTGCTTCTTTGCCTCGGTTACACCGCACGCTCACGCGGCTGCTTGCCTCGGATACTGCTTGCACACTACAACCCTTAACCCGGAGTGGTATCAGTTGCAGTTCGTTTGGCCTTCCTACGCCTCTCGGACGCGCAAGAGATCATTCCAAACATCCCATCCTAGCCAAGCGTCAACCCTGCACGTTTAAGTCTTGAGTCACACTCTGTCCAGACTCGGTTGGTTTTTACCCAGTCCGTGTCATACAACCTGAATACATATCCCGTGCCGGCCATTTTCTGAGTCGAGGCTCGGAACTCAAGATCCCTTGCGCAAGCAAAGCGATGAAAGGTCATGCTCAAATCTTGACCCGATCTTGATTTTCCGAAGCTACACTCAGACGATGTTCCGTCCCGGATATACATCCATGCCCACATGACACCATGTCATCAAGCCTTTAATACGCCAGCCATGACGATATGACCCAGCCAACGCCTAACGTCACAGATCCCTTGCACAAGCAAGGTAAAGAGAGGTTATGCCAAACTCTTGACCCGATCTTGACTCAAAG
>JAFEMH010007524.1:0-86556 GCA_022495995.1 Adenophora triphylla var. japonica | reverse complement strand
GGGCCGAGCGGCCGCCCCAAGTGGGCGTAACCCGCTACCTGGGAATCCTCTTGGGCGGTCGCCCAAGAGGTATTGAGCGGTCGCCCATGAGGGCGTAACATGGATCCCTTTTGAAACTCTCTTGGACGGTCGCCCAAGTGACATGGGCGGTCGCCCATGTCACCAGACCTTCCTCAGTTTTCTCTTTTGCTGATTTTTACTAGTAACATCGGGGAATGATCCTTAACCATTATAAATTAATAGAACCTAATCCAATTTGGATAGGAATAAATTCCTTTCAAACTAGATTCAAGTAGAGCTTTTGGGCCACTTAAGCATTGTGACTCCCACTTGATAAATTTAGCTTGAATCCCTATAGAGATCTTGTTATATAGAATATTTTCCGGAAAATGGTTATTAAGCTTGATTCGTACTTCACCAAGGTGGTTAGAGCTTGGGAAGTAGATCATGAATTCTTATTAAGATTATTCAAGATTGAGTAATGACTTCATAGAAATGGTTTATGGTTCAGGTTGGCCTTACTTGCTCCCATACCCTTGGTGATTAGTTGAATAGTGTAGAGACTATAATTACACTTTTGCGTTAGTTAGAAATGTTGAGTATCACATTGTGGCATTGTATCCCAAGTGGGGATTATTTGGTATTGTTATGTTGTATCCCAAGTGTGGATTAATTGGTATATGGTTGTATTGTATTCCAGTTGTGGATTATCTGGCATGTTGATTATATTGTATCCCGGTGTGGATTATGTGGTTATATGGATACCTTACTTGAGTTCATATTCATTGATGGATTATGCATAGTGTATTAAATGAATGTTGCACTATGATATTGATTTAACATGAGTATAATTTACCATGTTGTTATATTATTATCCATTTTGTGGATCTAATTCAAGTAACTATTATGTGCTTGGATATTACATGTGATCAGGGGGTATAATGGAATTCAATCAATTATTGATTTGTTCTATAAGTGATTGAAGGCTCATTATACCTGTGACCTTTCCCCTCTGTGGCCACAGAGTGAGTGTGCTAGCGACTGTATTGAGCCAAAAGCCTTACAGACCGCTGCGATTTGGTGATTAGGGGGAATGCTTCTGTATTAAGCCAAAAGCTTTACAGATAGCGGTATTATTGTTGGATACTCTGATTTAGTATCTGATTTTCTTATATGGATCTCTGGAGTATGAGTCCTATAAGCGGTGAATGTGCTGGAGGCAGTTCACCAAAGAGAGGAGTTTCACTCCCACGTTGTACGACTTATTGTTCAGACGGGAAAGGTAAAATGAGGTAATGTAAGGTGTTTACCGCTTTAATAATGTGCTAAGTGTAACCATGCTATGTGTTGCATCTTGTTTGGCATCTTGCTGCATTCATAATAGCTTATTGAGATTTATTCTCACCCCTTCCCTTTTACTGTTTTAGATTGTGCTGAGACAGTGACCCGAACCTGAGGCCGGGAAAGAGTTTGAGACTCTTGCTTTGGGACTTGTCGATAGGTATATGAGTGGGTTGTCGGGAGTCATATTTAAGTATTACTCTTTTATAAGTTGTAAGGAAAACTCTTTTGTTAAACAATGTTAATTAGGGTTTTCAATGTAATTAATCAAGTATGGTTATTAAAGTATTTGTTTAAATTCCTCCAAGTGGAGATATTATTATTTGATTTTGTTTATGGGAAAAATTGAGAATTGGTTTTCTTGTAAAGGCAAATAAAAGTTTTAAAATCTAAGATGGGTTTTCTTAGTTTGAGCTTCTCAAGCTCGGGGCATGCGTTAGGTCAGGTTGGGGTGCTCCAACTTAGATATAGAGCTTAGTTTAGAGGTCAAGGGTAGATGTCTAAACTAAGGGGGAATGTGTGGTAATTGACGCCGAGTGTTTAATGCAGGAGTTCGTTCTAACGGCCGGAAGCAATGATGATCAGCGAAAGGTCCTAGGAAATGAAGGAGATATGGGTATAGGTGGAATTCAGAATGAAGAGATGATGAAATTATTAAGGATGTTTGTACAGAATATGGAGACTAGAGGATCGGGCCCCGAATCAACCTCGAGGATGTCAAAGTGATGGATGGGAAAGGTTTGTGAAGATGAATCCATCGAGTTTTAAATGGATATCCGGATCCGTTAAAGGCAGAAAAAATGGTTAGAGAAAATGAACAAAATCTTTGAGGTTATGGAGAGTCGCAACGAAGAGAAAGTTAAGTATGCCGTTTTCAAACTTGGAAGGTCCAAATTGATCGGTGGTAATTTGAAGGGAAGTTGGGAGCGGGATCATACGC
This sequence comes from Adenophora triphylla var. japonica, assembly GCA_022495995.1. Taxonomy (NCBI): domain Eukaryota; kingdom Viridiplantae; phylum Streptophyta; class Magnoliopsida; order Asterales; family Campanulaceae; genus Adenophora; species Adenophora triphylla. Next base: position 84,275 of record JAFEMH010007524.1, on the reverse strand, counting down.
CCGAAATTACCCGGATCCAGCAGGCCTCGCGGCCCCGCATCCGGCATTTTTCCCCGCTTTGCAGCGCTTTTCGGAGTTGGAGGTGTCTCGCCGTTTGTTTTCGCATTTGTAGAGTCGCCACGCCGTTTTTATTAAGCCCAAAACATTGAAAAGGGCATCGCTTTAAAGATAATTTTAAACGTTTTTGTGTGATGAGATTTTGAGTTCGGAGGTCGATGACTCCCCTCGGAAGAGAATATTAGAATATTAGAGCTCACTCCGAGTAGCCTCGTAAAACGAGTCTTTCTGGATACCCCTAATATCCTTTAAATGTCAGTGTGTGTGTGTGTGCTTTTTAAAAAATGCATGTCAGATCGGATGTCTACATTGTATGCTATGTATGGAAATGTATTGAAATAGTATAGGAAGGAAGCCTTACCAATGTTGGTTCGTGTCCGTCTTCCGCCGGGAAATGGTGTTTGAGGTCGGAGTAGCGTTCCTGCACTGGACGGATTGCTTCTGAGATGCGGTTGTCCGCGGACGTAGTTTCGGCGTGAGCCGGGAGGTTGCAGGCCGCATTCTGGGCAGAGGTTCTAAGGCGTGCGTGGGGATCGTCTGGGATCACTTTCGCAGAGGTTCGGCGTGCGTTGCTGGTGGCGTGAGTCACTCGGGCAGTAGTTTCGGCGTGGTTTGGGATCGTCGGCTTGACTCGGAAAGAGCCGGACACCGTGGAAAGACTGTGCAAGGCCTCTGAGTACCACGAGGCCTCGTAGTACCTCGAGAGTGCCTCGGCAGCGCGGGAGCCGTCTCGGGAGCGCTCGGGAGGCTTCTGAGCACCACAAGTGGAGCTCGGGAAGGCCTCGGAAGGATCCGAAAGGGGCCGGGAGTGCCTCGAGAGGACTTAGAGGGGAGCCGAAGGCTAAGGGAGGAAGAGAGAAGAGGGAGGTGTGTGAAAATGAGGAGGGGGAGCCCTCTATTTATAGTAAAAATTTCGGAGCAAAGAGGTCCGTACGGACCTTGTAGGTTATCCGTAATTTTGGATTTCCTCGATTTGGAGGGAATCCGCAATGATGGTGAATATTCGGAATGATTATGTCCCCTTCGCAAGAAGGTCCGTACGGACCAACTCAAAGATGCAAAGAGGTCCGCACGGACCAACTCGCAGGAGTAATCATTTTCCCCGGGATTTGAGGGAATATTGTGGACTTTAAGGAGATTCAAGAATTATGACAACAAAGAGGTCCGTACGGACCAATATTGCTTTCCCAATTTCCCGAAAATTCCCGAAAGGTCCTTTTGTCCCTTTTTATCCTGCAAAGGCTCCTCCCTTGGTTTGGTTGGGGGTTTAGAGAGGGTTTTGAGTGAGAGGGGTCGTCGAGACTGTGTTGATGAGTCTCGCGGTGTTTCGTGTGTGCTGAAAGGGTATGATCCAGATTGGGACAAGTACTTACGAAGCCCCCTCGGCACGTCCACTTATGAAAGAAGTGGGGTCGCCGATAAGATAAGGGTCCTAACTGGATCGCGGTGGCCGGGAGAGGAAGTGACCGTGAGGGTCAATGTGAGGACGTGGTGGTGTCCTTTTCGTGTGACCGCTTGTAGGTCAATAGGCCGGACCTCGTGGATAGGATTCCTACGTATCTCCCCGGGCGGGAATCAAGCCCGGTCGTAGTTCAATGCTGGGTGAGTGTTTTGTGAATGCGGGCGTGGCGGTGCCCTCGAAGTGTCGTGTGACCGCCGAGGTCGCCGTGTAAGGACGTGACGGCGGTGTCCTGGGTGACCGCTAGGTCGATGGGGGAGTGACGTGCGTGCTCCTAGCACCGTATAGGTCGATGGCCGGACCCCGCGATAGGATTCCTACGTATCCCCGGCGGGAATCAAGCCCGGGCCGTAGTTCGAGGTCGTGAATTTGTGGAGCGCATGTGGGCGTGGTGGTGCCCCGAAGTGTCAGTGTGACCGCCGAGGTCGTTGATAAGACGGGTGGTGTCCTAAGATGCGGTGACCGCCGAGGTCAATCTGAGGACGCGGTGGCGTCCCGGGATGGAAATTCTTACGATTTTCCTAATCGGCGGTTTAAGGCCTTCCCGGCCGAGATAGAGCGAGACTTGAATCGCCTTCTTGATTGCGGCTGAGTGCCACTTGAGAGACTTTGAATCGTCTTCCGGTCAAGGGCCGGTGCCACTGAGGACTTCAATCGCCATCCGGGCGTGCGCTGGGTGCCACGCCGGAGGACTTTGAATCGTCATCCGGCGGCGAGACTTTGAATGGCCTGCCACGCCGAGGACTTTGAATCGTCATCCGGCGGCGGGTGCCACGCCGGGAGGACTTTGAATCGTCATCTCCGGGCGGCGGTTGGTGCCACGCTGGGAGAACTTTGAATCGTCATCCGGCGGTTGCTGATGTAATGCGCGAGGACTTTGAATCGTCTTCTAGCCGCAGCTTGATGTAATGCGCGAGGACTTTGAATCGTCTTCTAGCCGTTAGCTTGATGTAATGCGCGAGACTTTGAATCGTCTTCTAGCCGCGATGCAGAGGCATGGCTGAGGCAGTTTGAGTAGGCGCCTTTGTGTTTTTGCATGCCGAGTAGAAGATCGACTTACGATGAGGCCAGCTTGCGCTTCAGGCTAGCTGAAGTTGTGCGAGGATGACGGCTCTAAGTGATAGCTTCCCATTCGCATTTTGGAGGCGCTTCGTGCTCGGGGACTTGTACTGAGGTGTCAGCTTCTTCGTGCTTGCTTTGCCGCTGAGCGGGCAAGGATGACGGCCGGTGAATAGCTTCCCCATTTGGCATTTGGAGGCGCTTCGTGCCTTGGGACTTGTACTCGGAGGTGTTGGCTCCTTCTTGTGCTTGTTTTGCCGTTGAGTGGGCAAGGATGATGGCCGGTGTAAGGGATATGCAGCCCGTATGACTTCCCCTTTCGACTTTGGGGGAGGAGCTCCTGGCTTACTTGATGGCGGTGCCGCCCGGCCGTTGAAGTGGGCGAAGTTCTGGCTTACATCCGACCAGCATCTTGAATTGCCGTATGCGTGACCTTGTAGTAGGCCCTTTTCTCGCTGGGAAGACGACTTCGGACCTCCGATGGTCGAGTTGTCGTTGAGCGCTCGAGGCGTCTCGTGCCTTGATATTCGTGGCCGGGGAGGTGCGACTCTTTCTTGAATTGCCGTAGGGCGTTTTGGGAGGCGCCTCGTGCCTCGGGGATTCGTGGCCGGGAGGTGTCGGCTCCTTCCCGAATTGCCGCTGAGCGGGCGGTGGTTGGGATTGCCGCTGGAGCTGGGCGAGGACCGGGTCTTACGCGACGGCCTGGGATTGAGTTGCCGTTGAAGTGGCGAGGACCGGTCTTACGCTGATGGCCGGTGGTTGAATCTGCCGTTGGAGTGGGCGAGACCGGTCTTACGCCGACGGCCGGGATTGAATTGCCCGAGCTGGGCGAGGACCGGTCTCTTCGCCGATGGTCGCGGTTGTCGAGTTGCCGTTGAAGTGGCGAGACCGGTCTTACGCCGACACGCCATGGTTGAGTTGCCGCTGAAGTGGCGAGGACCGGTCTTACGTTGATGGCCGTGGTTGATTTGCCGCTGAAGTGGGCGAGGACCGGTCTTTCGTTGATGGCCTGGGATTGAATTGCCGCGTTGAAGTGGCGAGGACCGGTCTTACGCCGACGGCCGGATCGAATTGCCGTTGAAGTGGCGAGACCGGTCTTACGCCGACGACCGCGGTTGAGTTGCCGTTGGAGTGGGCGAGGACCGGTCTTACGCCGATGGCCGGTGGTTGAATTGCCGCGCAGTGCTGGGCGAGACCGGTCTTACGCTGACGGCCGGTGGTTGAGTTGCCGTTGGAGTGGGCGAGGACCGGTCTTACGCTGACGGCCGGTGGTTGAATTGCCGTTGAAGTGGGCGAGGACCGGTCTTACGTTTGATGGCCGGTGGTTGAATTGCCGTTGAAGTGGGCGAGGACCGGTCTTACGCTGACGGCCGGTAGTGGTTGAATTGAAGCGGTTAGGGACCATTCGCACTTGGATTTGGCCGGAAAAGGCCTTAGGATGCACTCAGGGGCAAAGATTATAAGGGCAGGAAAGTAATTTGGTCACCCCTTGCAAAAGAGGTCCGTATCGACCAACCTGGTTGCAAATGAGGTCCGTACGGACCACTTTGGTTTTTTACAGCCTCCTGTGTTTTGACCGGTTAAATAACCGAGGCCCCCTTCATTTCTTCTTCTTCGGTCGTGAACCGGCCGAGAGAGAAAGAGAGAAAAACTCCATTTTTGTCCAAAATCTTCCATTTTTCTTAGCTTGAATTGCTTGCAATGGCGGAGGGATCTCGAAGGAGTCGTCGTCAGCCTTGATCGGGAAGTAGTTGAGCACGAATGGAGCTTCAAAGAAATTGGATCTCGTTCGTTCCATCTTCGAAGAACCCGGATGTTTTGTATCCGAATCCGGAGGTGCACAATCGTCGCTCCATGAACGTCGGGAGGTAAGAAATGCTCCGTTTGATTCCCTGCTCGAATTTTTTGAATGCTAGAACTAGGTTTTAGTTTTTCGCATTTTTTTTTTGAAATTTTTTTTTTTGTTATTATTTTATGTCTTTTTGTGAAATTCTTGATGAATTGTTGAAAATGGACATGTAAAAAATTGTGGGTATGTGTATTTTGTGCAGAAATGTGTAGATTAGCTCTTATTTGTGAAAATAAAGTGCTTCTCTAATGAAATGCCTGCTTTGGTGTGTTGTACCGTATGCTATTTATGTATGTACATTATGAGAAAAATTATCGTGTAGTGATAATTTTTGTGAAAAAATGTGACATGTGCCGTGTTTTGTGACGGGTTATATGTGAAAGTGTGTGCCGTGTAGGGACGGATTTTTTTTGTGTTATGCATATGTGTCGTGCCGTGTTTTTGGGTGACGGACTCTGTGGGGAAAATATGTGCAATATGTGCCATTTTTTTTTTTGTGACGGGTTATATGTGCCTTTGCCGTGTTGGGACGGATCTTTTTTTTTTTTTTGAAAATGTGTCGTGTAGGGTTTAATCCCCCCCCCCCTTTTTTTTTTCTTTTGAGAAAATGTGTACAGTGTGTGTCGTGTTTTTGTGACGGACTGCATGGGAAAAATTATATGCATGATATATGTGAAAATTATGTGCATTATATGTGCCCGTGTTTTGTGACGGAGTTATATGTGCCTTTATATTAAGTCTTGTGATTGACGTACCTTTCTTTGTGTTTACTGCGGGATGCGGGGCTTATGGCCGGGAAGGCGAAGAGGATGAAGACTCGGGGATCGCTCGAGGTCATTGTTGGAGCTATGGCGGCGGATGCCCGATATTTCCGTGGACGGTAGGCCGAGTCCCCGGAGGTGGTTTATGCTTCGGCTAGGTGTGTTCGTCGAGAACTGGCGGAGTTTACGATACGAGGAAGAACAAGAGCCGTCTTCCTTGGCCTTTACGAGTCTTGGTGGGATACCACCCACACCTTCCACCGAGTGGGGCGAGGTGACGGTGACGCTGCACAGGCTTTGCTTTGCGATCAGGGCTTTCCTTCAAAGGAGGAGGGGTGCGGTGGAGAGGATATGATAGGCGATGATGTGTTGACCAGAGGCTGCGGGCTTTGAGCCTCGTCCTCGCAGGGGCACAGGGATCTTGTATAGCGACGTGGAGCCGAGGATCACGGCCAGTATTGGGGCCTACATCCGGGGTACCGGCCGGGTGACGGCGGAGCGATTGGCGCGCTCCTTCTTGTGGTATGCCTTTGTCAGAGACTGTTCTCGAACCATGCGACCACAGCTCCCTTTGCTTTCTGTTGGAGAGCTTGACTGATCTGGATAAGTGCGACATTGCTTGGGGGCGAGCGAGGCTTGGCCGAGCTCTACTTCTCCTTGGACCGGTTTAGCCGAGGGTGTGGCCGGATTCGTTGGCTGTTTTGACTTTGCTTTGGAGGTATGAGTTTATTCTTTGTTTTTGATTTAGCGATCTGTCATTTCTCCATTGTCTTTACTGCCCGAGCCTTCTACTGTTTTTGTCATAGGTGTGGTTTTATGAGGTTTTCCGGTGCTTCCCGTGGGATAGAGATCCGGGGTACATTCTTTGCGTACCACTGCTATCTTTGGAAATTTGGGCTCGTACGGCGAGGAAGAGGAGGACCAGTGGGGAAGCTCACCATCGCCTACGGGGATGTGCGGGAGCGTACGGAGAGATAGCCGTGAGGGGTTTGTCTTGTTCCCGTGGACTCGGTATGAGGGAGATGAGTTTGAGGGGGCTCCCGAGTGACGGCGCGGCGGAAGATGCTTTGCGGGGCTTGACTTGTGATGTCATGTATCAGGGGAGCGGGTCTTCAGCGGCATGGCCCTGGTGTGCTTCCCGTGGCTCCGAGGGACCCTCCTTTTGGGATGCTTGATTCCCGGGACATGGACGTGCTTGATTTCGAGAGGTACCTTGGCGGTGTCGGCGCCGAGGAGTTCATCTTGTATGGAGAGGAGTACGGGGCCTTCGTGAGGAGGAAGCTGAGGACGCCGCAGTGCGCGCGGGAGAGAGAGGGCCCGCGAGCTCCCGAGAGGTTCCGATGCGGGACCGGATTTCACGTACGTCCGCGGGGACGGATCGAGGAGGAGGGTGCATGTCATGCCCGTTCGGAGCCGGAGCTCTGCTTGCATACCGAGTGGATCTGACGGATCGGTGAGTGTGCGACTCTTTTCCATCTTGGCATCCTTACGTATTTTTCTCTTTTTGTTGTTGAGTATAAGCGTATTCTTGAGCGTTTCCTTAGGCTGCTTGTTGGTGCGAGGTCCGGGGAGAGCCTACGATATGCTTGACTCGCGTTATGTGGCGATGAGGTCATTTGCGAAGAAGATGGCTTCGAAGATATCTTGTCGATCTTCGCGACGCGTGCCGGCGTACGAGCCTATGCCTTCGAGGCACTGCAGACGTTCCTCCGCCTAGAGCCGAGCCGGAGCCGCAGCGGGAGGGACCTTTGAGGGCGGCATAGCATGGATGCGGGACATCTTCGGGAGGCTGCGGGGCCTTCGAGGGAGCGGCCCTTTTATCGGTTCATGCCTCCGCACGGCGCACGGGGTGAGGGTTCCTCGAGCCTTCCTTCTTTGATCCTTTCGCCGGATTTGATCCTTACGAGTATTTTCGTGGGAGCCTCCGTGGTGCTCGGTATTCCGACGACGAGGATGTGACGGGCGAAGTTATTTGGGATGCCCGACTTCTCTGGAGGACCTTGGCGAGGATGATGATGCGAGGATTCGATTAGTATTCATTTGCTTTCCCTCTTTTCATATCCCTCTTTTTCTTTTTTGTTTAGCAACGAGACATTCGTATGGGTACTGTAATAAAACACACGTATTTGCATGGCAAACGGCATTTTATTTTAAGATGTAATGTCATTTTGTGATTCCGGGATTTGTCCTAGAAATGGTTGCTATTATTATTATTATTTTTGTGCATGCCACGTGAAGTCCGAGAGTGCATTTGTGGGTAGTGTATGTTTGCGGGAATGGCTTTGGCCGATGTTTGGGCGGTTTGGAGCAAGGTTTGCGAGGACGGTGGCTTTTGTGCTTTGTTCTTTGAGGAAATGGGTTACGGTGTGAGCGTGAAGCTTGCGGGCTTTCTTCGTACTTCGTTGGAAGAAGTGCGAGGGCATGATCCTTGATTCGGGTCATATCGACATTTACGAGCTGCCGGAGCGGTTCATGGTTGATGATGAGTGACGTCTCTTGGGATGTATTTGCCTTGTGCGTGATGGCGACAGCTTTTACAGTTCGGTTCCCTTGGCATTTGTGATGGCGCTTTGCTAGATGTGGTAGGAGACGCTACTTGAGTGGAGAGGATATTGTCCGTTGGTCTTTGGGGAGACTCTTGTGGTATCGGCCAGTACGCGGCCGGGGATCGTTTTATGAGAGGGGAAGCCGCTTTGCTCACCTTGTGGGCTGCGAGAGAGACTTCGAGGCCATGTCAGAGGCTCCGACGTCATTTAGCCCGTGGTCGTTTGCTCGGCGACCTCTTGTGTTAGATATGGATCGGTCACTTTGGGAGAGATGGATGGCGCGGCCCAGTACGCATCGAGATCCGGTTTGGTGGGTTCCGCCTTTGGAGGATTGAGACCGGGAGGGTCTTGCGGGAAGGGTCCTACGTTGTCGAGTTCCGGGTTTGTCTTGGTCCTCCTTCTATATTCCGTCGCTTGTTTCCCGGCGGTTTGGGATGAAGCGAGAGCCTTTGTTGGCTTGGATGACCTTGCTTCTGCGGAGGTAGTTCCTCTTTGTATGGCGGCTCGGTTCCTTCTTGTATTTTACGAGGGTATGGAAGTATTCCGCTTTCCCTCTGTGGTACTCCTTAGACGTCGGGGGCGTTGTATTGACAACTCGGTATACGGCACAGTATGGCGGCGTGTTGGGCGATCCCAAGTGGTGCTGGAGCGGGCGTGCGCGGTGCGGGACCCGGTTGCCGTAGTAGCTATTGCCTTAGGAGTTCAAAGCCTGGTGCGGCCCTTTGGATGTGACGGGAGACACTTTGTTTGACTACGAGACTAGAGTTGACCGGCGACGGGGAGAGGTCCTGCTTTTACGGGACTCGCGGGGAGGAGATCAGAAGCGAAGCACGGGCGAATGAAGCCTGAGAGCTCTTGGATTATTTGACTCTACGGGGAGGACCCCGGATCTCGGACTAGAGACGCGAGTTGGTTCACGTGGAGCGAAAGAAGACTCGCCGGGACGAGGGAAGAAAGGGAAGAATGGCGAGGGACAAGCGCGAGATGGCGCGGAATGACCTCCTAAGTATCCATTCATTGCATTGCAAACACATTATTAGTTAAATGTATTAAATTTGTCTTTTAGCATGTTGTGAACTTGAGAGTAGACCGTGCTTGAACTCATCAAGAAATGTTGTAACCGTTAGTGATTTGTGATTTACTTTTAAAGCTTTATCGAGACGCAAGACCTCTTGTTTGCCTTTGCTTACGTTGTGCACTTTGTCGGCGTCCATCTTTGGACTTTTACATTTCATTCGCGGGCCCAAAGCGATGCAAGGCCACAGCAGCAATCCCCTTTCTTTGAGGCTTTGTGCTTGGGCGAGAGGTTGAATGCTCCACGACAAGTCGTTTTGACGGTCTTTTTCGTAGCTTCCTTGCCTCTTGTTGGCGTCGGGCTCTTGACCTCAATTTCGCGGCTTACGCTTGAGCTTCTTTTATTTTTTTTTTTGTGAGCCCTTGCTCGAGCTCTCTTTTTGTGAGCCCTTGCTCGAGCTCTCTTTGCTCGAGCTCTTTTTTTTTTTGTGAAGCGCGTGAGGGCGAAGACAAGCCCTGGCTTGGAAGCGAACACGAGTCGATCGTTTGATCTTTGAGTGACCCTCGGATGTCCTTTGATGTTGCCGCCGTCGTTTGACTTGGTCAAGGTGGCTGGCTTTGGGGCGTGTTCTTGAAAAGTGCGGAGCTTGATGGAGGTCTTGGTTGACATTGAAACTTTTGACTTTTTGTGTATTTTTAGGCCGGACCAATTAAGGTTGCCTACGTTCCCAGGACTAGAGGGCTCAGTGCGTAGTTCGACACTACATGGAGTGCGAAGATGCCTGATTGTTCTTCTTGGGCGAAGTATCTGCGAAGTTTGCTTAGTTATTGGATTCATGAAGGGATTGCCGTCTAGGTGCATCGGCTTCATGGCGCCTCAGGAGAAGATCTTTTGAACCACGAAAGGGCCGATCCATGTGGGTTCCCATTTTCCCGGTGGGTTGGTTCGAGTGGGAGGCTTTTCTTTGAGTACAAGGTCACCTTCCACGATGTCTCGGGATTTGACTTTCTTGTCGAAAGCTCTAGCCATCTGCTTTGATAGGCTCGGACGTGTTCCATGGCCTTTAGTCGTCGCTCATCTAGCAGAGCCAATTCGTCATGTCGGCCGGAGCCATTCAACTTCGTTGATGTCATTTTCCAGCGGCACTCGGAGTGAGGGAATTTCCGGCTCGATGGGAAGGGACTTCCATCCGTAGGTCGGGGCAAATGGGGTTTCTCCCGTAGGCATTACGGCGATGTGCGGTAGCCCCAAAGTGCAAGGTGCGGCTTCTCGGGCCAATCTCGTCCTCGGGTGGTCATTTTCGGATGATCCGTTCGAGGGTTTTGTTCTTTGCTTCCACGGCGCCGTTTGTTTGTGGCCGGTAGGGGAGAAGATTTGTGACGTGTGATCTTGAATTCAGCCCGGCGATGCTGTCGAATTCCCCTTCGAAGTGTGAGCCGTTGTCGATATGACCTCATTTGGGATGCCGTATCGGCGAGATGATGTTTTCCTTGAGGAAATGCGCGACCTTCTTGGAGGTGAGTACCTTGTAGGACTTGGCTTCGACCCATTTGGTGAAGTAGTCGATGGCTACTAAGATGAACTCGTGGCCAGATTCTTTGCTGGCGGAAGCGATTTTCCCGATGACGTCAATTCCCAGTGGCAAAGGGCGAGGTGTAGTCATGCGGTAGAGATCGTGGGGTGGTAGATGATTGAGGTTGGAGAACCGTTGGCACTTGTCGCGGCTTCGGACAAAGTGGATGCAATGCGCCTCCATGGAGATCCGGTAGTAGCCCATCCACGAGAATGATTTGCATCGGGGCTACGGCGTTCATGTGGGGACCGCAAGCCCCATTGTGGACTTCGTTCATGAACTTGTTGCTTCTTCTTGGGCGATGCGGCGTAGGAGTGGCCCGTGGTAGCGTTTCTTGTATAGCATGTCCCGAGGATGACGAAGTGAGAGGCGAGGCGTTTTAGGGCCATGATGCTCTTGGTTTTGACCCCTTACGTGTGTGGGTCTTCCTTGTTCATGAAGGTGGTTTCCCGTTCTTGAGGTATTGGAAAATACGGTGATACCATGGCTCATTGACGGGCTTAGGTTACGGTTCGATCTCACAACGGTAGGCGGGAATTTCCTTTCGTCCGACTTTGAAGGGTTTGATTGCTTTTCCTTCGGGGATTTCCACAAGGAAGCCAAGGTGGCTAAGGCATCTGCAAACTTGTTTCGGTCTCTTGGCAAGTAATGGAAGGTGACCTCTTCGAATTGTGTGATGAGGTCCTCCATGCGAGCATGGTATTTTTGCAAGCTTGGGTCTATGGTTTTCCACTTGTTGGAGACTTGGTTGATGATCAAGGGTGAGTCCCCATAAACTTCGAGTTTGGACATTCCTCTCGAGTGCGGCTTGTAGTCAGGCGGCGCGAGCTTCATATTCGGCGGCATTGTTGGTTACCTCGAAATTGAGCTTTATAGCAATTGGGGTGTGCTCGTCCTTGGGATCTACCAAGAGCATACCGATGCCGTTTCCCTTTTTGTTGGCTGCTCAGTCGAAGAAGCGGTTGCCATCGATTTTCGCCTTCGATTGCGAAGATTCCCTCGTCTGGAAATTGTGGTTCGGGGCCTCGAGCCTCGTCGGTTGGGAAATCGGCCGGTTGTTCGGCCATGGCCCGTCCCTTGATTGACTTTTGGTTTACGTACTTGATGTCAAATTCCGCTAGGAAGAAAGACCATTTGGCGAGCCTCGTTGTGAGAGATGGTTTGTCGAAGAGGTACTTGTGGGTCCATTTTGGAAACCAAGTGTCTTGTGTGCGGCGCATGTAGTGCCGTAGTTTCCCGACAACCCATACAGAGCTGCGCGAGGTTTTCTCGAGGGCGAGTAGTTGAGTTATTTGCCTTGAAACTTTCGGCGACGAAGTAGATGGCGTTTTCGACCCGTGACTCCTTCTTTTCTTGACAGAGCATGGCTCCAAGCTGCGGTGTCGGTCACGGTTAGGTATAGCAACGGTGGCTTTTCCTCGTGGGGAGGACGAGAGAATCGGAGGACTCACAAGGTATGCTTTTATTTTTCAAAGGCATCTTGGCATTCGAGTTCCATTCGATGTCGGCGTTCTTCTTCATCGGTTTGAAGATTGGCTCGCACATAGAGGTCAATTGGTTGTGAGCGGGCGATATATTGCGGGCGGCCCATGAAGCTTTCACCTGTGTACGAGTTTGCGGTGGTCTCATTTCGATGATAGCTTTGATCTTTTGAGGATCCACCTCGATGCCTCTCTCGGTGACCATGTATCCCAAAACCTTGCCTCGGCTAACCCCGAATGTGCATTTGGCGGGGTTAAGCCTCATTGAGTGTTTTCGGAGGCGATTGAAGAATTTTCTCGGGTGCGTGAGGTGTTGTCCGTCGATCCCTTTGAGTGAACGATCATGTCATCGACGTACACTTCGATCTCTTTGTGGATCATATCGTGGAAGAGGGCGGTTCTTTGCCCGTTGGTAGGTAGCCCGGCGTTCTTTAGTCCGAAACGGCATTGCGTGTAGCGATAGGTTCCCAGGGGTTGTGAAAATTTGTCTTTTCTTGGTCTTCTTCGGCCATCTTGATTTGATTGTAGCCGGCAAAACCGTCCACGAAGGACTTGACTTGAAATTGGGTGTAGTGTCTACCAACATGTCGATGTTGGGTAGTGGAAAATCGTCCTTGGGACTTGCTTTGTTGAGATCTCGGAAGTCCACGCAACGGCGTACTTTTCCATTGGCCTTGGTAGCCGTGACGATATTGGAGAGCCATGTGGGGTACTCGATCACCACGATGAAGCCGACGGAGCATTTTCTCGATCTCCTCTTTGACTTGTAAAGACCATTACGGCTTGATTCGGCGTAGCTTTTGCTTGATGGGCTTAGCCTCGGGATTGAGGGATCCGGTGCTCTACAATGTTAGGATCTAATGGGGCATGTCTCGGTAAGACCAAGCGAACACGTCCACGAACTCTTTGGCGGTGCGGTCAATGCGTCTTGCTCTGTGCGGTGAAGAAACTTCCGATTTGCGTCTCTTTTGGCTCTTGGCGGTTCCCAAATTCACTTTGGTTAAAACCTCCTCGGCGACTTGGGCCCGGTTTTCTCTCGTTTGACAACATGCTTAAAGATGTGCTTAATGTATTGTTCGTTTAATGTGTACGCTTCTTTATCAAGTGAATCGTTATTAGCTTGTTTGTGTGTTAGTTAATTTATCGGTTGTTAAAGATGCAATGAGAGGATACTCGGAAAGATCGAAGCATTCATTAAGAGCATACGGGAATACATTATTGGCAATGAGTTCGTAATCTTACGGCGTGAGGCCATCGGATGACTCGAGAGACTCAAATTCAAAGCTAATGGACTCGGGATGAGTTTTGACACTAGACTCTAGGACTCGAGGGTCGGACCAAGTTGTTCGATCATGTCCTTTTTCTTTGGCGGTGGAGTCCGGAGAATGTGGCCCGGTTATTGAGTGGCAATGAGCTTGATAGGAGATGGGGCTTGAAAGGCTTTATGTCACCGTTCCCGATCATTGCTATCACGAGTTATCGAAACAAAATCGATTAGATCCGGCATCTCGATTTCTTCTTTGAAGAAGCGAGGTGGAGCGGTGGTTCGTCCCAAGCATCGTGCTGCGAGTCTCTTGCTTTTGTCTTGGGCATTACTAGCTCGAATGCGGACTCGTCCCGCTTGTTGAAGGCGGGAGTGTTGACGAGAGAGTTTTTCGAATTCTTCCGCCAAAGAGGGGGTTTTCCCGAACCAAAATTCATTGTGAATAGTGGTGGTTGTGGATCCGGCGAGGGCGGTGTGTCGAGGAATGCTCTTCGGACGGGATTTGGCTTGAGGCCTACACGAGATCTTGCCGAGGTTCTGCTGGAGCTTGTCCATGGTTGTCGGCCGGCTTTGTTTGGCGGCGATCGGCTCTGTTCCCTTTTACGGATCTTCTTCTAAGTTGCCGGCCTTCTTTGTGAAGTACTTGGTCATGTCGAAGGCTGTAGGACGAAGATCGGAGATTGCGTGCGAAGCCTCTTTTGTTATACGTGGAGCGTTTTCGTGCGGCTCGCTTGTCCTCCGCAATGTGTTCGGGAGTAGGAGAGTATCCCGGGCCGTGCGGGGTATTACGTTCTTTGATATTGATGATATTTGAGTGCCACGATGGCGTTTTCCCAAACCGAGCCCGGGATGTAGTTCATGTGCTTCATCATTTTCATCGGGGAGGAATCTTGTCCCAAATCAAAGGCAGGTCTATGTGGCACACTTGGGCCTTTGGGCTCTCGATGGTGAACCTGTGAGCATCATGCCGTCATCATCGTGTTTGATCTCTAAAACCGGGACACCGTTGGTGTCGGTCCTTTCGGTGACTATCTTTGTCGCCGTAGATGATGGTCAGATCTGTTCCTTGGACGAACTTTACGCATTGATGGAGAGTGGATGCCACCCCATTGATACGATGTAGCGAGGCGTCCCAAAATGGCGGTGAAGGTGATCGGGATGTCGATGACTTGGAAATCTGTCGGGACCATTTGTTTTCCAAACCACGAGTTCAAGGTGGCTATTCCCAAGGCTGGGCGGGATGTTGAGTCGTATGCCTTGATTGCACGAGTCGAGGGCTTTAGATCGGTTGCTTTGATCCCTAGCAAATCCATCATTTTGGGTGGAAGGACGTTCATGGATGATCCCCCATCTACCAACACCCGAGGGAGACGGCGCTCGTCCGGTTGAAGCTGTTATGTAGAGAGGCTCGTTGTGAGTCGGCCCCAAATTTTGGAAGATCGAGCTACGTGAAGGTGATGATATTGCTTTGTAATTGACGTTGCCAATCATACTGAGCTGCTTCATCGGGTGTCCTTTGTGATGGGAACCATAGTGCAGGCCGAGGCTTTCTTCCAACTTGAGCTTGTGCGGATAAGATGAAGTGAGTAAGGACCGAGTGAGATGTTAGCTGAGTGCGCTTGAGGCGTGTCAAGACGGGATCTTCAACCTTTGGGTCCAAGGTTTCGGCTTCTTTGGCGTAGGGCCCCTTTTCAATTCGTGGCTCGAGGTATGGTGGCCTTTTGTCTGTCCGTGGAGGATTCTGGATTTGGCCGGAACGTGTCGAACATTCACCTCTGGACTTATGGTTTTGCTTGTCTCTCCCGTTTACGGAGTGGGAGGAGCACGATTGGCGTAAGGCCGAGGCTGCGCATTTCAATTCGTTCGCTTTGTCATGGCTTTCTTGAAGCATCAATAGTGGCTTTGAGATCTTCCCAAGACGGGGTTGGATTATCTGGACCTTCGGGCCTTCGGTGGCGGTGCGAAGCTTCGTCCCGGCTGATCATGGAGCAAACATTGCCGTGGCCTTGTGCGAGAACTAGGTCGGGAGATTTCTTTGGAGTAGATGACATAGTAGTCAAACTTTCACGAGGGTTCTCAAGGGTTCCGACCGCGTAGGATCACGGATTCATACCTCTTTTCGGTTTTGTTGAGAAGATAGCTTCTTCTTTCGTCGAGGACGGCCCTCGTTCATTGCATCCTGGAATTCCATTTCCAGGACAAGCACTGCAATCGCGAGGCGTCCCACCGGATGTGTTCGTTGTTTGGCGGTGAGTGCAGGACCTCGGGAGGCTGGATGGGCGAGCTTTCCTCTGGAAGGTCTTGTGGTCTTACGTCATGCTTGCATGGCTCGTACGAGGGTAACGGAGTTGACTTACGGGAGACAATGAGAGATGTTAGAGTTTGTAGGAGCGATCATGGCTTAGGAAGCCCAGGTAGTTGGGTGGCTAAGGTTCCGAAGTGGTGCATGGCACCTTCGATCGAGCTTGTTGCTCACCTTGGCGTTTCTCAATAGCCATGAGGACTGCCAAACTTCTTCCGGTGTTGGGAAATTTCTTGGGGGTAAGGTCCCGTTCTCATCGTTGTTATCCACCGACTTGGCCATGGGGATTTGACGGTATCTGGTGACAGAGTGGGAAGGAGGTAGGACCTTGTTGTTTTGACACTTTGGGAGACGGGTTCCGGGTACTCTCGACCACTTTGTTAGTTTGGAGGGTGATGGGCAAGGTTTAGACACGGGAATGGCCTAACGGGATAAAAGGGGAAAGCTCACGTGGCATGCGGTTTCCGTTTCTTTTATTTTTGATTTTTTTTTGTTGTTTTAATTTACTTAAAACATGTTTTCTCGAGAATCCTAGGTAGGTTGGAAAAGATTGCTCTTGTTTTTCGCAACTATGCTAGATCTGGGTCGATGGAGACCATACGTGCGGCTATAAGCCCCTCGTTTTGCACTGTATTTCGACATCCCGGGGTGGGCGGCCCCGGGCGAGGGTCCTATAGTGCAAGCGGTTTCCACCGGCCTAAAGAAAAATCGAACCTAAGGACCGAGCTTTGTCATGTTCGTTTTGATGCGTTAGCCATGTGAATAGTGAACCGAGCCGGCCTGAGTCAAGATCAGGTCGAGTTCGGCATGACCTCTCTTTACCTTGCTTGCGCAAGGGATGCGTGACGTTAGGCGTTGGGTGGGTCATATCGTCATGGGCGACGTATCAAAGGCGTGATGACATGGTGTCATGCAAGCATGGATGTATATCCGGGACGGAACATCGTGCAGGTGTAGCCGGAAATCAAGATCGGGTCAAGATTTTAGCATGACCTTTCATCGCTTTGCTTGCGAGGATCTTGAGTTCCGAGCCTTGACTCGAAAAATGGCGGCATGGTATATGTATCAGTGTATGACACGGGCTGGGTAAAAACCAGCCGAGTGCGGACGAGTGTGACTCAAGACTCAAACGTGCGGGGTTGACGCTTGGCTAGGATGGGATGTTTGGAATGATCCGTGCGCGTCCAAGAGGCCTAGGAAGACCTAACGGACTGCAGCGAGACCACTCCGGGTTGAGGGTTGTAGTGTGCGGTGTATCAGCGGCGGCGGTGCGCGTAGTGTGCGGTGTAGCAGGCGGCGGTGTGAGTAGAGTGCGGTGTAACCGAGGCGGCGGTGCGCGTAGTGTGCGGTCTCTAAAATTCTTTTACGAGTAAAACGGAGTTTTTGAAGAATTTTAAATGTATGCACAGATGTATATTGATGCATTTTTTTTTATTTTTATTTTTATTTTTAAAATAAAAACGAAGCACGTGCACACACACACAACAGTTAAAGGAAGGGGTAAAATGAAAGTTTGACCCTCATCATCGTTTTAAAAATCTTTTGTTTTGTTTAAAAGTTTTAAAACAAAATATCCCAGTGAGTCGCCAATTGAAATTACCGGATCCGAGCAGGCCTCGCGGCCCCGGCATCTGGCATTTTCCCCGCTTTGCGGCGTTTTCAGGTTGGAGGTGTCTCGCCGTTTGTTTTCGCATTTGTAGAGTCGCCACGCCGTTTTTATTAAGCCCAAAACATTGAAAAAGGGCATCAGTTTAAAGATAATTTTAAACTGTTTTTGTGTGATGAGATTTTGAGTTCGGAGGTCGAGATGAATCCCAGGGAAGAGAATATTAGAATATTAGAGCTCACCCGAGTAGCCTCGTAAAACGAGTCTTTCGGATACCCCTAATATCCTTTAAATGTTGTGTGTGTGTGTGTGTGCTTTTTAAAAATGCATCTTTGTATCGGATGTCTACATTGTATGCTATGTATGGAAATGTATTGAAATAGTATAGGAAGGAAGCCTTACCAATGTTGGTTCGTGTACGTCTTCATTTGGGGAATGGTGTTTGAGGTCGGAGTAGCGTTCGGTACGGATCGGGATTGCCGGGAGATGCCGGTTGTCCGCGGACGAGTTTCGGCGTGAGTTGAGGTTGCGAGGCTGCGTTCGGGCGAGGTTCGGCGTGCGTGGGGATCGTCGGGATCACTCGGGCGAGAGGTTCGGCGTGCGTTGTGGTGGCGAGTCACTCGGGCGAGTTTCGGCGTGGTTTGGGATCGTCGGTTTGACTCGGAAAGAGCCGGGACACGAGTGGAAAGACCGAGGCGAGGCCTCGGAGTACCACGAGGGCCTCGAGTACCTCGAGAGTGCCTCGGGGCGGCGCGGGAGCGTCTCGGGAGCGCTCGGGGAGGCTTCGGAGCACCACAAGGGAGCTCGGAAGGCCTCGAAAGGATCCGAAAGGGGGGGGAGTGCCTCGAGAGGACTTAGAGGGAGCCGAGAGAAGGCTAAGGGAGGAAGAGAGAAGAGGGAGGTGTGTGAAAATGAGGAGGGGGAGCCCTCTATTTATAGTAAAAATTTCGGAGCAAAGAGGTCCGTACGGACCTTGTAGGTTATCCAGAATTTTGGATTTCCTCGATTTGAGGGAATCTGCAATGATGGTGAATATTACGGAATGATTATGTCCCCTTGCAAGAAGGTCCGTACGGACCAACTCAGCATGCAAAGAGGTCCGTACGGACCAACTCTGCAGGGGAGTAATCATTTTCCCCGGGATTTGAGGGAATATTGTGGACTTTAAGGAGATTCAGTAATTATGACAACAAAGAGGTCCGTACGGACCAATATTGCTTTCCCAATTTCCTGAAAATTCCCGAAAGGTCCTTTTGTCCCTTTTTATCCCAGAAAGGCTCCTCCCTTGGTTTGGTTGGGGGTTTAGAGAGGGTTTTGAGTGAGAGGGGTCGTCGAGACTGTGTTGATGAGTCTGCGGTGTTTCCCGTGTGTGTGAAAGGGTATGATCCAGATTGGGGTACTTACAACGCCCCAGACTTGGGATAATTTCACTCAACAGTTCGAGGATTATTTTATTACAATGGTTACAAGGGATAGGAAGGAGATTGAATTCTTAGGACTAAAACAAGGGAACATGACGGTGAATCAGTATTCAGTCCGGTTTGAGGAATTAGCTAGGTGTTGCCCTCATTTGGTATCGCATGAAGTGAGAAGAGTTCTTAGGTTTGTAACAGGTTTGAGGATTGAGTTTAGGAAGAAGTTAGTGATTGATAGCTTCACCAATTATCAGACAGCCATAGATAGAGCATATAAGATTGAGAATAGCATTGAGGAAAATAGTGAAAAATCTGAAGGTGGGATTAGAAATAAACCAAAGTATCTAGGACAAGGATCCAAAATCATTAGAGGACAGCCAAGGGCTTTAACTTCAGGAAGTGTGAGAGGGGAACTTGGGGTAGCTTCTTCGTCTAGGCCAATATCCAAACAGTATGGGATGATGTGTAAATATTGCAAGAAGATGGGTCACTCTGAAGACAAGTGTTGGAGTAAGCAAGGGAAATGCTTGAATTGTGGAGAAATGGGGCACTACAGGAAAAATTGTCCTGTATTTCATCAGAGGTTAGCTTCGGGTACCGGTAAAAGGGGGCAAAGAGGTGGAACGAAAAGGGGAAATGAAGGAAATCCAAAAGTGAATGTGTAAAGTTGAATCCTTGTTTTGAAGTCTTGGAGAGGTATATCCCTCAGCGGTCCTTAGAGGTATATTTCCTGTCTCAGAAGTTAAGGGTCATATTTTATAGATCCTGTTTCATATCATTATGTGTGGCATAGCATTTTGCTTATATGTGGCATAAATTGCTTGAGATTTTGTTTTATTGTTAGAGGATTCTGCTCTTATGAGAGAATACCTCGAATCTCCTTTGGTTTACCATGATGGTGATGTGGTTATGGCTGAGCATGTATTGCCAGTTGATTTGGTATGATTATCAATTTATGATTTTGAAATATACTTGACCTGGAGAGTTAAGTAGTTGTTGTGTATTGGTAGACTATCATAAGAAGTGAGTCTTCCTTTCTGTGCCTAAATTGTTTACATTGGTAATTGATACAGATGAACCTTTATGTGGTATACTTGTTATATACTCCCTCCGTCCCACCAATATTGATACCAAATTTCTGAGCACGGGGATTAAGGAAAAGTAAGTGAGAGAAAAAGTGAAAGAAAATGTTGTGAGTATGAAGAATTAAATAGGAGAGAGAATGAGTGGGAGGAATAGTTAGGAGAGAGAATGTTGTGAGTGTAAAAGTGAAATAGGAGAGAGAATGAGTGGGGTAAATAGTGAAGATTCCTTTGCTATTTTGGGCAGTATCAGTTTTGGTGGGACGGACCAAAAAGGAAATAAGTATCAGTTTTGGTGGGACGGAGGGAGTATGTGTTAAAGGCAGAAAATTTTGGTTAAAAGTGTGAAGGGTATTTGGTATGTGTTAGACTTGCATAAGAAGTCTCTCTAGAAATTTTATGTGCTAGTTGGGAGTAGATGGTAATTTTGTTTCCATCAAAGTATCTCATGTGTTGGTTCTAAGTATGATAATCAGAATTTTAATCCTTATCTTGACGGCTTTATGGTAGTTATGATTGATGATCTTGTTGGTTATTTAAAGTTATGAGAGAATCATTTGTGAGTTGTGGTATTTGCCTTTAGTGGAAATTCATTGTTTGAGGAGTTTAGCAAGTGTGAGTTGGCTTGAGAGGATTCCAAATTTTGGGTTTTAAAGTCTTAAGCTTGGATGTTCCCTAGATCTTACGAGGATTGTGTTCGTGATCTCTGGGGTTGGCAAGTGCTACCGAAGGAATTTTTAAGGAATTCTTGAAAAATGAAAGATCGTTGCTTTAATTAATTCTAAAGGATGTATAATGGCGTGGGATGTAATAAAGATGAATCATATTGATAGAGATAGAGAATAGATTGGCTATAGATCCGATCCTTACCTTACCTAGTGGATGTGGGGACTTTGTGAAATTTTAAGTGCGTATTAAAGGAGAATTTGATGGTGATATTATGAGAATTGGAAAATTAATAGCGTATGCTTCGAGGAAGTTGACTTAGATATAGTGAAATTTTCTTACATTCTACCCGAGAGTGGTTACAATTGTTTTTCGTTAGTTAAGGGGAACCTTATCTTTTGAAGCTTCCTTTTGGGATTGTTACCGATCCTAAGAGTTGGAGGATTTAGTTAGTTGAAAGGGAGAGATTAGAATACTAATCAGATTCTTGAGGAATAGGTTGTATGTGTGATGGATCTCCTCTCAAACTCGGGAATTTTAATTAACCTCAGTGAATTGTGGATAATCGCAGTTTTTAGTTTAGCATTGAATCGGTAATGTATGAAGCTTGGTATGGAAATCATATTTGTATGATCCTCCGTACGTATGGAGTTCTTCAGTTAATGATGATTTGGCAGATTTGACTTATGTGGGGAAACTGTTGAGAGTTATTAGAATGATAGTTTAGGGAATTGAAATCCTAGGGTATTCGGGTTGTGAAAATGTATAGAAGAATCATGCCGTTAAGGAAACCATTTGGAAGTGTAATTTGAAATGCGTGAGAGGTAACCTTTGTTATTGATCCATAAGGTAAGTCTTTTTAAAAATTTGGGACGAATTTTCTTTAAGGAGGAGTGAGTGTAACGACCCTAACCCTAGGCACCAATTGTAGCATCATATTATATGCTTTTAATATTATTGTTAATATTATGTGACCATTTTATATCATTAATTTCTTATACTAGGTTGAGATGATTGAAAAATTAAATAAAGCATCTTGGGAGAAGTATAAAAATAGAAATGGATAAAATAAATAAAATATGGGTAGTTAGGCTTCTTTGTGTAGGGGAAAGAAGTAAAGAATTTAAATGAAAAGATTTTAAAAGGTTTGAATTGATTTGAGATGGGGGGCCATTTTCCTCTCCTTAATTCCCTCATCCCTTTTTCCCCTTTAGTCAATCTCCCCCATACTCCTCCCATACTTTCCCTACACTTCCCATTCACCTCCTCCTTCCTTCTTCTTCATTTTTATTCTTCCTCTTTCCCCAAAAGCCATGGAAGCCTTCTCCAAGATACCTCTTCTTCCAAGTCCTTAGAGAGTTCAATCCTTCTTCATTTTTCAATCTGGGAGTACTTTTGTAATCGGGGCGTCTAGGGGAGTTCTTCAAGCTAAAGAAATCCATAATCCATCTCCTATTCTAAAGTAAGTTATTATGACCCTTCTCTTCATTTAAATGCTCATTAACTCTAAATGTTGTTCTTGTTAATATGAAGGTTGTTTAATGCTTTGAAACTATTCTTGGAGTTGAGAAAATGGGTAAATGACATAGAATAATGTTAGTGTTCATAGAAGTGGATTTAGAGTGTAAGAAATGGGTGGAGTTAGTTTTAGAAGATTTAACTTGAAATGTGTTAGTAAAATGGACTGGAAATCATATGGTAAATGGACTAGGTTTATATCATTTTGGGTTTAAATGATTTAGGATGAAATTGTAAGGTTAGAAATTCTTTTGGTGTTCTTGGAAATAAGGAAGATTAAAAGGGAAAAGAAAATGGGTAAAAGGAGGGTTTGAAATCTGAGCTTGCTGGAAAAGTGGCTTGGGCGGTCGCCCATGGGGGCTTGAGCGGCCGCCCAAGTGGGCAGAACCTTGGCTACCTGGGAATCCCTCTTGGGCGGTCGCCCAAGAGGTATTGAGCGGTCGCCCATGAGGGCAGTAACATGGATCCCTTTTGAAACTCTCTTGGGCGGTCGCCCAAGTGACATGGGCGGTCGCCCATGTCACCAGACCTTCCTCAGTTCTCTCTTTTGCTGATTTTTACTAGTAACCTCGGGGAATGATCCTTAACCATTATAAATTAATAGAACCTAATCCAATTCGGATAGGAATCAATTCCTTTCAACCTAGATTCAAGTAGAGCTTTTGGGCCACTTAAGCATTGTGACTCCCACTTGATAAATTTAGCTTGAATCCCTATAGAGATCTTGTGATATAGAATATTGTCCGGAAAATGGTTATTAAGCTTGATTCGTACTTCACCAATGTGGTTAGAGCTTGGGAAGTAGATCATGAATTCTTATTAAGATTATTCAAGATTGAGTAATGACTTCGTAGAAATGGTTTATGGTTCAGGTTGGCCTTACTTGCTCCCATACCCTTGGTGATTAGTTGAATAGTGTAGAGACTATAATTACACTTTTGCGTTAGTTAGAAATGTTTGTGTATCACATTGTGGCATTGTATCCCAAGTGGGAATTATTTGGTACTGTTATGTTGTATCCCAAGTGTGGATTAATTGGTATATGGTTGTATTGTCTTTCAGTTGTGGATTATCTGGCATGTTGATTATATTGTATCCCGGTGTGGATTATGTGGTTATATGGATACCTTACTTGAGTTCATATTCATTGATGGATTATGCTTAGTGTATTAAATGAATGTTGCACTATGATATTGAATTAACATGAGTATAATTTACCATGTTGTTATATTATTATCCCTTTTGTGGATCTAATTCAAGTAACTATTATGTGCTTGGATATTACATGTGATCAGGGGGTATAATAGAATTCAATCAATTATTGATTTGTTCTATAAGTGATTGAAGGTTCATTATACATGTGACCTTTTCCCTCTGTGGCCACAGAGTGGGTGTGCTAGCGACTGTATTGAGCCAAAAGCCTTACAGACCGCTGCGATTTGGTGATTAGGGGGAATGCTTCTGTATTAAGCCAAAAGCTTTACAGATAGCGGTATTATTGTTGGATACTCTGATTTAGTATCTGATTTTTTTATATGGATCTCTGGAGTATGAGTCCTATAAGCGGTGAATGTGCTGGAGGCAGTTCACCAAAGAGAGGATTTTCACTCCCACGTTGTACGACTTATTGTTCAGACGGGAAAGGTAAAATGAGGTAACGTAAGGTGTTTACCGCTTTAATAATGTGCTAAGTGTAACCATGCTATGTGTTGCATCTTGTTTGGCATCTTGCTGCATTCATAATAGCTTATTGAGATTTATTCTCACCCCTTCCCTTTTACTGTTTTAGATTGTGCTGAGACAGGTGACCCGAACCAGTGAGGTCGGGGAAAGAGTTTGGACTCTTGCTTTTGGGACTTGTCAGGATAGGTATATGAGTGGGTTGTCGGGAGTCATATTTAAGTATTACTCTTTTATAAGTTGTAAGGAAAACTCTTTTGTTAAACAATGTTAATTAGGGTTTTCAATGTAATTAATCAAGTATGGTTATTAAAGTATTTGTTTAAATTCCTCCAAGTGGAGATATTATTATTTGATTTTGTTTATGGGAAAAATTGAGAATTGGTTTTCTTGTAAAGGCAAATAAAAGTTTTAAAATCTAAGATGGGTTTTCTTAGTTTGAGCTTCTCAAGCTCGGGGCATGCGTTAGGTCCCGGGTTGGGGTGCTCACAATGACTTAAGGGTAAACATTTTTCTTGATACTGAAAGTCTTCTTCACTTGATGTAGGAGGATATTAAGTAATCTTCATTTCTTTTGTTGGTGCTACTTGACTCTTCTTCTTGGTGGGAGAGTCCTTCATGCATTTGAATTTTCACCTTTGTTGTGGGGGTGATGAAAGCTTGAGAGTTTTTTTTTTTTATACTCTCGAAGCTTTGAATTGAGTAGCCCCACTCTTCTTGGAATGAATGTTGACAGCAGCACCTTTGGCTTTCTTCATTTGTTGATCTTTGACTTTCAGTAGGGGTAATGTTTAGCCCTTAAGCTTTCTAAGAATAACTTCTTCTTAAACTCGCTTTAGAAGTCTCTATTTTTTTTGCGATGATTTAGGGAATGGAGGGTCCATTATTTTGTATGAATTAAATAATATTCATGAGGTAGAGCAACCTTAGGGAGAGTGTTTAGGAAAATAAAATTACTTTGATTAATCGAAGAAATTGAAACAAACTTGATAGTTTAGAGGACACAAACTAGAAGAGGTGAGAAGTACTAGAAAGACAGAACGACTCTTCAAGTTCATACTTGGAAATTTAAAACCTAATCTACTTCTATCAAAGGAGAAAGAGAGAGGATAGTGGTAGCCCCAAAGCGGTAAGTGTAGATTTCTTCTTGGAGCTTCATCTTCTTCATGGAGTGCGAGGGAGAGGATTGGTGATGATGTTAGGACGTTCTAACTCTCCATTATCAAAGAGGTCCTGGATGATGTCCTTCAACTGGTGGCAGGAGTTGGTGTCGTGGCCGGTGAAGTTGTGGTACTTGCAGAATAAGTGATGAGCATGATTCGGACCCATATCCTTCGGAGGACCACCTTCCCTTGGTTTGATCTTTTCATTCTGGACAAGCACATCGAAGAGTTCTTCTTGAGTGATTCCTTCAATTTGTCGTAGTACCTCTTTTTCTTTTCAGGAGGAGGAACAGCAGAATACTTGCCGGTGTTGGAACGGTTGAATGCAATAGCGTTGACTGAAGCACCCTTACTTGTCGCGGGTTTGTTGTAGCGGAAGTTACTTTCCCTCTTTTTACTTTTGAGGAAGTCGTCAATCCTAATTCCAGACTCGTGGAGTTCATTGAAACTAGGAAAGTAATTACCGGCGAGCTTCTCTTCAAATTCATCACGGAGGCATTGGAGGAAGATGTTGATTTACTCTTTGAGAGTAGGCCTTTCGACGATTTCAGTGAGTTTGAGTCTCCATCTTCTAGCAAATTCAGCAAAGGACTCATTGGCATGTTGTTTGGTTTGTTCAAGATCCCTCCTAGTAGGGCGGTAACTGGAGTTATCTTCAAACTGCCTTTCGAAGACTAAACATGCGGATGACCGATCAAGCCTTGTAGTCGTAGGAAGAGACATGTACCAATCCCTTGCAGCACCCTCTAAGGTTTGAGGAAAGCATTGGGCCAAGATTGTGTTGTCAACGCCCATTGGAAGCATGGCCCAAGTGTAGGTCTCAACATGAGCTCGAGGACAAGTAGTACCATTGAACTTGGCGATATCGGGTGTCTTGTACTTGCGAGGAAACTTAGTGATGGACTGTTGAAGAGCATCGGGATCAAATGGAACGAATGACCCTTTGGAAGTGTCAAGAGTTGCAAGTTTCTTCTCGAGGTAGTTCTTAGTAACGTGGTCACCAAGTTTAGTAGTTTCACCGCTGCCTTCTTTCTTGGTTTTATCACCCTTGGAGGTATGTTCCTCATCATCAGAGGAGGATGAGGAAGAGGAGGAATCGGATTCTTCCTTTTTCTTGCTTGACTTCTTGGTTTTTCTATTCATTTTGGTGTAGGATTCCTCTTCATCGGAGGAGGATTCCACTTTCTGCTTTTGTTTTCTTCCTTTCTTGGCTTTCAAATCGTTGAGTTCTTTCATGAGGGCGGCCATTTGGGCATTCTGCTCATCAATTTGCTTACTTTGTTCATCCAACCTAGTCATGGCTTCGATGAGTTGGACCTTAACATCGTTGAAATCGGCCTCGGTGGTAGAAGGAGAAGCAGACATCGTGTCGAGCTTTGGCGAAGAACCTAGACGTGTAGCAACCGTGTTAAACCATGATCGAGCCCCAACAAGTCGACTGAATAGGGTGTATGAAGGCTTTGAAGGTTTGAAGGTTTTGGCCAAAACACGAAAAGACCGAACACCTATCTCGCACGGGACAAGTAGTATCGCGCGAGACAACGCCACGGAAAGTCACAATTTTTCTTATTTTAATCCTAATTTTGGTCGGACGAAAAATCCTTTTTGGGGGTTTCTAGCATTCGAAATCCAAACCTAGGGACCTAGGGGTCGAAGTCATCCTAAGTAACATCAAGTTTTGTGCAATAAGTTTGGTGAGAAATTTTTCTCTTTAGGGGCAAATCCGAAGGGACAACCGTAGGGACATTTCCGAAGGGACAATTCCGAAGCGACAATTTTTTTTGATTTCTTTTCCATGGATTTTTGCACAAAACAAGATCTTGACAAGGGATTACAAAGACTCCAAGATCAAACCGACCGGTCCAGGGGTGTCTTAAAAAGTCAATCTACATGATATGTGGCGATGCAGGGCTGGAAGGCTAGGCTCCCCGCGATATGACAATCTAGATGGATTGAATACGCGGAGTAGGATGATCCAACTTCGGAGAGACCGGCGACTAGGTGGTTACCGTCATTCGTCCTTAGTGTGGGTCCCGGGTTTATCAAGGGTATGTAGTGCAATGACAATTATAGTATGAGTTCGCATGTGATAGTCAATCTAGGTGATAGAGTAAAATAGAAAGTATTTTTTTTTTGAAAACTAAAAGAAAACAGATAGTGGCCGCACCAAATGGTTGCCTACGTTTCTCCCAAATTAGGAAGACTCAAGCCATCGTTGTTCCACATAAAGAGAGAGAGAGAGAGAGAGCGAGCGAATAAATAAACTAATTTATTACAAAGCCCGAGTCAACCGATGACCGGTAAAAATTAAAATAATCCAATTGCACGCAGTTATATAGTTTAAGTAATAATAATTACTCTACCCTGCAAAATAAAATTAATACAAGCAAAATAGAAATAATAATTTATTTTGATTTTTCTGAATTTATTTTGAAAGTTTCAGTAACTGTTTTTGATTTATTTTTTTTTGAATTGGGTTAAACCTTCTTAAGAAAAGTCAACCAACCAAGGAAAAAGCCCCATGATGTCAGGCGGCTGACTTTTCCTTTGAAAATTTATTTCATTTTTTTTAACATGGTCAGTCAATAATGACCTAACCTCTTTTGTTTTGTTTTTTTTTCCTGACCCAGCCGCAAAACAGGAGAAGGAACCTTTGTTTTTTAATTTTAAGCCGTACGTTAATCTCGCGCGAGATAAGTTATCCCGCGCTGTATAAGCTGTCGCACAGTAATTTTTTTTTGACGAAAACAGTACAGAAAATTTCAAAAAATCCAGAAAAATCAATTTTTTTTTACAGAAAAATAAAAAGATTGATAATACTCAATTGTAACGCAAGTCTAACCCTCTTAATTAATTGTCCCCAGCGGAGTCGCCACTGTAGCGATGCGTGAATTTTTAACATCTCGGAGTCGCCACTTATTATTTATTTAGGAAAACAATAAGAAAAACTTTTTTGATTTTAAAAGAGATTTGAGGGTTCGGGGGTTAAGTTATGGAATGGGAAGGTCGAGGAGCACCCATTCAACCCAATCCGAAGATCGATCTTGCCAATTGAGTAGTATCAATCTTTTTAATTTAACAATAAAATAAAGGAACAAGAAAACCCTAATCAATTTCTTGATTAGGAATGTCGGATTGTATGCTTCGAGATCGCCTTCATCGATTGAAGGGACTCTAGGCTAATCCTTTTGATGGGATTACACCACTCTAAAAGCCAATAGAGAGAGATTGAGAAGAAGAGAGTAAAAGTATAGGAATTTACCTAGCGTTTAGGGAGTATTTGATTTAGAACGTGGTTCTAAGATGTCTTCTCGGTCGAGAAGTGATTTGGACAGAGTTTCGACTCAGTATGAGAGTCAAATCTTGATGCGAACAGAGCTTCGCCTCGGTCCTTGATTCGGGCTTCGATGTTTGTTGATCAACAAGGTTGACAAACAAACTTTGAGGTGATTTTAGGGGTGATTTCACAGGAATCTTTCAGGGAGAGAAACCAGTAAAATGTGTGTGATTCTGGACCTCTTAAGCCTTGAAAGTCACCAAGTATTTATAGGTGTTGGGGAGGTAGAGGTGGAGAGGTAAAACACTCCTAGGAAGCTTCCAGAACTCAAATTCTATTGGATGACCGGATGTGATAAGATTTTAACAAGAAAAGAGTTTGAAACGGAGAAGGATCGTGATTCTGCACATCCTGTCGAGGGGTTATCTCGCGCGAGACACGCTATTCCGCGCGAGATAACTAGTCATTTGGCTATCTTGTCCTCCTCAGTTTATTCTGTTAGTCAGTTAGGTCCAAAACTAACGAGGTTAGTTAAAAACTTAACGAAACATGACGAAACTGATATGCTTTCATCAAAACACAAAAGAGAGACGAAAAGTAGTGTAATCATGATTTATTGGTTCAGAATGGGGTGTCTACAGGTTGATCATTGATGTTCTGATATAATGCTTGAGAATGGTCATACAATGTGCTTCTGTTCTAAATGTGTCTCCCTCTGGGTATTGGCCTTTGACCATGTTTTTTCACAATAACTTGTTTTGCATCTATAATCCCATAATACAGTCCTTTCCCTCCTGGCCCTGCTTTTATTTCATTTGACCTGAAATTGATGTCTGCTTCACATTAACCCACTCCGGAAGCTCATTCCGGCGATTGATTATTCTTTGGAAATATCAGCTATACCTCCCCTAGTGTTGCAGTTATATCTCACAATATTCTTATTATAATTCTTATGCAACTCAATTCGATTGAAGTTTATTTATAAAATTTAATTATTTCTCCATCCGTCTCACATCAATATATCAAGAGTTTACAAACTTATTAAGAAAATATTAGAAAATGAGTAAAAAGTTACAAGTGAACTTAAGTAAAGACAATTGTAAACATAACAAATATGTCAAATAATCTCATAAAATTGCAAAAATAGAGGTCATAAAGGACTAAAACAACTGTGAACTTAACAAAAAACAACAGTGAACTTAAGTAAAAACAACTGTGAACATAACAAATATGTCAAATAATTTAATAATATTACAAAAATAGAGTCATAAAGGACTAAAACAACTGTGAACTTAACAAAAAACAATAGTGAACTTAAAAAATAGGTCAAATAATCTCATAAAATTGTAAAAATAAAGACTACTCCCTCCGTTCACTTACTTACTTCACACTTTCTATTTTGGGCGTCCAAATACATACTTCACACTTTATTTTTTTTACCTAAAATGAAAAGTTTTTATTATTAAAATATTAACCCTACCCCACTCATTCTCTCTCCTACATTATTTTAATACTCACAACACCATTATAATTTACTATTCCCTCCACTCATTCTCTCTCCTATTTTACTTTTACACTCACAACATTTATATCATTATTTTTTCCTTAATTCACGCGTGAACAGTAACTGTGAAGCAACAAAGTGGACGGAGGGAGTATAAAATTCTAAAAAACAACTGTGAACTTAACTAAAATAACTGTGAACTTAATTAAAAACAACTGTGAACTTAACAAATATGTCAAAAATCTCATAAAATTACAAAAATAGAGGCCATAAAGGACTAAAACAACTGTGAACTTAACAAAAAACAACAGCTAACGTAAGTAAAAACAACTGTAAACATAACAAATATGTCAAACAATCTCATAAAATTGCAAAAATAGAGTCCATAAAGACTAAAACAACAGTAAACTTAACAAAAAATAATAGTGAACTTAACTAAAAATAACTGTGAACATAACAAATATGTCAAATAATCTCATAAAATTGCAAAAATAGAGGCCATAAAGGACTAAAACAACTGTGAACTTAACAAAAAACTACAGTGAACTTAACAAATATGTCAAACAATCTCATAAAATTGCAAAAATAAAGGCTATAAAATTCTAAAAACAATTGTGAACATAACTAAAATAAATGTGAACTTAACTAAAAAAATCTGTGAATTAAGTAAATAATATTTCATGCAGAAATTATGAATTTAGCTAAAACAACTGTGAACTTCTCTTAATTGTTATTGGAACAAATGTAAAAAATAACTGTGAACTTATCAAAATCAACTGTGAACTTTGTAACAAATTTGAACTTCTCAAATTTGCTCCAGATTATATGTTGATGGTACTAGTTTGATTCGTATTAACGATACGAAAACAACGGTGGTTTTAGATTTTTTTTTTTTGATTTCTAGATCTTAAGATATACTCCCTCCGTCCCGTCGATCTTATGAATTTTTCAAATGGCACGGGGATTAAGAAAATAGTAAATGTTGTGAGTGTAATAGTAAAATAGGAGAGAGAATGAGTGGAGGGAATAGTAAATTATAATGGTGTTGTGAGTATTAAAATAATGTAGGAGAGAGAATGAGTGGAGTGAATAGTGATAAAAACTTTTCATTTTGGGAATTCTTAAGATTGGTGGGACGCCCAAAATGGAAAGTTTTCTTAAGATCGGCGGGACGGAGGGAGTATATTTCATTTTAAAATTTTGAGGGAAAAAAAAGAAAGAGAGAGAAAGAGGAGAGAAAATGCAGACATAGAGATGAAATTCCTTTCAACACACGTCCATGTCATTTAACTGAGTGGAACAAGCGTAATTTTCATCAATTTACCGAGTGATAAGTGTCTTTTAACCGGTGACATAATTGTAGTTTCTGAACTTTATAATGGACACGCGTGTACATATGTAGGCAAGGGACCCGATGGTCGATTTCCATATTTCGTGGATTAGTTGATTGATTTCATTAGGATCAGAGACCAATTGGTAATTGCCCCTTTGTTAAAACGTAAAAAATACATTTTGGTAAATGCAGACCTAGCTTATGCCAAAAGTGATTCATAGAAATTGTTATATGTGTTGTTTTTAAATTAATAATCTCTATCTTTTATATGCATTTATCATATTAAGATAAATATCATAAAGAATGTTTTTAGTACTTATCTTTTATAATCAATTTTGAATATTTATTATATTTACAATTAATGAATTAATTTTAAAATAATCAATTATATTATAATCACTTTTGAATTATCATTTTAAGAATAACAGAAAAGTTACGTCAAATTTGTGAGTCATTGACACGCTAACAAGAGTTGTGGTCGAATGTACCATTAATAAATCAATTGATGATACTTGAGGTGGGTTCTAAGTTAAATTAATTTCAACCATTAAACAAAACAAGAAGATTCGGTCAAATTTGGGAAAAAGAGTAATAAAATAGAAATATGAATATTAAGTAGGAGTATTATATTATTATTACTAGTGTGATCCTGTACGATGCACGAACAGTTACTAACGAATAATTGATCGAAATTGAAACAAATAAAAAAGGAAGTAGAGATATTTGTATATATTTTAAAATAATTATTTGAAAACTATATTGTCATTAAAAATATCAGATTGAAGGTCAATAGAATAAATCTAGTATTACATTCGTGCGATGTACGGAAAGTTATTGATGCTTAGAAAGACGAAAATTAAATAAAATGATGATATGAGAGATTTTTGTTTTATACATTGTAAACGGAGCCAATTAAACGAAAATAGTTATGACAAGTAAAGTAACCATTTAGTACCCATTATAATTGTATGAATATTATTGTGACACCCCAATTTGTGTCAAATTGGTATCAACTACAGCCATTCTTTTCCATTTCCATGCAAAGCAACTGACGTGGCCTGACGTGGCCTACTGAAGAAACTAGTCATCAATCCATGAAAGAGAGGTGGGTCCCACAATCCAAAACCACATTCAATTTTTCTCAAATAAATTCGTCCCAATTTTTCTTTTATTAGCATCATTATTATTATTATTATTATTAATTCCTCCGTCTCATAATAAAATGCTACTATATCTAAAAATTACTACTTATTATCAAGGTTTTAAAAAGCGCTAGGCGAATGCTAGGCGGCAGAGCCGGGCCTAGCGCCTAGGCGGAAACTAGTCGGGATTTGAATTGCCATTGACGATTTCTTCTTCCATATTCGACGCTGGGCCGCTTCAGCGTGTTAAATAGACGAGAAACCATTAATTCCCTGCTTCTCCTCTGCTCAATCGTTCTAAGGTGTAAGGTGAGTTCTTCGAATTGCCATTGACGATTTCTTCTTCAATTGTTTTCTTCTGTATAACTAACGCAAACTTAGGACCTCTCTTTTCTCCTACACCTATTGTGATTTGAATTGCCTTTGGTTGTTTGCAATTAAATTTTGATTTGAATTGCCTTGATTGATTGCATACAAGTTGTTTGATGAATTGACCATGAGAATAAGTTAAATGCTAATCTATAATTTTCAATCTTGATTGTTGGTATTGGTTTTTTGGCTACCTGTCAATTGATTGTTGATATGCTATATAATATAATAATAATAATAAGTTTAAATTCATTTCGTAACATTTGATACGTTGTTTAATTGGACTAAAGGCCTTGCTTCAGTCATAACTACATGATTACTGAAGTCTGATTAAGTTGTCTAAACCCACTGTACAGTCCCTGAATACTATGGAGATTGGCAGAATCTTAGGAACACAACCTCAAGAAAATGATCATATATTCAATATAAATGTGCATATTTTGGACGAATAATATTATAAAATCCCATTGTAACATGCTCAGGAAAAATATTGACACTCTATCTATTGCTAGCCAATAAAATCCAACATTGATGAAAATAAAGTGAAATGGGAGTTTTAGTTGAAGAGATTATTGACTCAGGAATGAATCCCCCTCCCTCTGTGCAACAAAACTTCCTTTATTAGCAATGTTTTTAAACATTTTCTTTTATAGCTGATAATACCTGGCTTAGTATTGGTATAGCAGGTCCAGAAAGCATTGCTGTAAAAAAAATACATAACCTCTGACCAACACAGACAAATGTGAAAACTGAACATCCAAGTTACTCATTGGCCTTTTGCAATTTATGTGCATAACATCTAGACTTGCGTTTGCTTTCTCATAGAGTATATAGTAGTAAATCTACCAAGCACACATCTGCTTTAGAAGGGGATCATCACTACAGAAAATTAAAAGTGCTGAAATTTTGTGTACTCTCTCCATTAAGGTCTATTTTTGTTCATGTGTACAATAAAGGTCTCCTATCCTGGGGCTTCATGGTTCTCAATTTTATGGCTGCTGTCCAAGTAGTGCAAAGTGGGACTAGGTGTGAGAACCCAATGCAGAACTTTGTTATGACCAAAACTTGGTTCGATGTTCTAACTTTAGGGTCAAATGAAACCTCCTTCTCGGTTGCTACTTAATTGACTTCTTTTTCAGAGCCTTTAGATCATGCTGTTCGGAATCGTAAAGGATTTTGATTCTGAATGCATCCTAGCACACACATTTATTTATTTTTGTGAACTTTGAGAACTTCATGTTTAAATCAACATACTAATCTTGGTGTGGAATGTGAAAACTTGGTTGGAATAAATGATCATTTTTTTCAAAATGGACTGATGTATAACTCAGTTTCAATATGCACTTAATTCTCTTCCTTTTTACCTTTACTTACTGGAGTTTTGTTAAATTAGAATGTGCATATATGCCAAACTCATACTAATAGTGTATCCTTTGTGTGGCCGCATGAACTTGCAACATTTGACCTTGATGATTCTCTTTGGGTGTTACTCCCTCCGTCCCAAAATGAATGTCAAATAAAAAAAAAATCAAATTTGCTGTTGATATGGAGAAAATTTGATTTTTTTTTTTTGGACATTCATTCTGGGTCGGATGGAGTACTAAATCAAATATGATTTAGTTTGGATAACATTCGCCCTCTGTACTTTCTTGTATTTCTGGTAATCAGTTTTACTTCTTTGGAGACATTACAATCTAACATTTTTATATTGGCCTTTCTTCCAGAGACCTGCATTCACAAGTTATTTTGCGGTTTTAGTCAGGTTTAAACTTTACTTTCATATTCTTTATCAATGCTTTTTGAGCTTTTAGTTCACTTTAACAATTTGTTGCTTATTTTAATGCAATTTCACCAATGGTCATCATTGTTCACACTTCATGTGTGAATTGGATTGGTAGTTTCGATATTTGAATCAGGGTTGAAAGCTATTTTCTAATTGCGTTGGTAGGTAAAAATTGAAACATTAAGTTTGAGGTAGAGCATGTGAAGATAAGCTGTGAATTTTTACCTGCGAACACCTTTCGAAAAGCGCCCAATCATGTTTGGCGTGCACAATTTTTCAGCTTTTTGAAGACATTCATTGACCACAAGAAACCGCTTCGTATGCTTATGTATATTGAGATTTTTTTCTTTGTAGAGTTGAACGAGATCCATATGAAATATCTCTCGCTTGGTGACATGTAGATCTGTCGTCAAACATCTGACTTTTACCAGTAAGTTTCATGGTGGTGAAACAGAATGTTTAAGAAGGTGATTGCTTTCGAAGTCAATATCAAAGGTGGAAGTCTGGTTAATATTTTTTCTTTATTTATCACTTTTTTTCTAAACACGTGGTTTAAAAAAAATGTCGTGGTGCTACAGATCTGTTGACATGAGTTGTGACAATTATTTAAGTTTTTATTGTTCATAAACAATAAAGGGTGGTGTGTTGGTTGATTCTGGCCATAAGGGAATATTGATGAATGATGGTTTGGAAATTTATGTTGAACAGATCATCTTGAGAAGTATGCATTGACTTTTGTGAGAACATGTAATTCTTCTCAGTTATTGACCAGCTCATTAATGTAAGGAGTACATTTTAATGAAATTACAATCTGTCAATATAGAAATTGCCTTTGGTTGATTGCATACAAGTTGTTTGATGAATTGACCATGAGAATAACTAAGATGTTGAGCAGGATGGTGCTCGAAATATAAACCTTACTTTGTTGTCGTAAAACTAAACATATTGTTTTCATATTGTTTTTTTTTCCTTTTTTTATTATAAAAAACTCTCCAATGCAGTTAGTTTCAAATGGTGTCCTTAAACGTCTTTTTTATTGTAAAAAACAGGGGTCAGAGGCAGTTTAAACTTTAAACTTTACAGATAAATGCTGACACTTGAGAAAAGATGAACCCTTAAGATAGTGGTCTGTTTGGATGCCCCGAGATTTGCTTTCTGCAATGCTTAGAATCTAAAGAGTAGAATTGCCATCTAGACCTGTGCAGGCATATCTGCATGAGAGTGAGCCATATTTGGAAGAACTGGACACCCTTTGAAACTGACTGCATTGGAGAGTTTGTTAGCTACTAATTGCATTTGCTGCTAGAGTGGTCTCTTATCCCGATTGATAGAGGGTAGGAAATAATTTTTGAACCGTTGAGGAATCGTGATCCTCATCGCTTTGCTGATAACATTATACTCTCTCAACCCAACAAATTTTTAGCTTTTAGACTTTTCAAAGTCATCTTGGCTTTCTTTTCGACTGAAAGATGTCTGTGGATTTACTTCTTGTTTAAAGATTTTAAAAAACATGAGATACATAATAGAAGCGTTGCTTATAAAGGTTATATTCTTATCTCTCTTCTACTAAGGGGAAATATGTCAAGTTGATGCAAAATGGTCATAGTGACTTTGAGAAGTGAAAAATCAACTCTCTTTTTTGGGTTGAAGCCTGAAGGGAGTACATCTGAACTCAATATCAATACATCGACATCTATGACGAGTCATGACATGACTCTTTCTTTACCACTCGGATTTTCGGTTTAAAAATTGCATTGCTTCTATTTACTCCTTTCCATTCTGCAAATATGGCCCACCTCTGAAAAGTGAAATTTGAAACGGGAACTTAATTACTGCTAAGTGGGTAAAACTGAGAGGGCAGCAGAAACATCTCCAAACTGGAAAGTTTGGTGCTCTGAATGGAAATAATGGCTACTTTGTAATGAAACTCATCTATGCCAAAAGGGCATGAATTTTATAACCTCTGATATGAACTTGCTGCTAAATTCCTCTTAGGACTTCAAAACAAATGTCTCGCTTTTCTCCTCTGAATTGGCTTGAAGTTTCTAATTTTCAGTTCGTAAGAGTAGACTGTGATCTGGGGATGCTTTTACTTACAACCATATTAATGATGAAAAAATACGCCTGATAATTATGATAAAGTAAATCAATTATCCTTACCCACTCAAAGAGTTAAGCCTTGGTGCTAAAAAATTTAAAATATTTTGTTTTTGAAATAGCAGTTTGTTTGTAGAACTTATCATAAATTCCCCTATAAAATGCCAAATGTATTCAATTTCTCAACTTTGTGTTAAAAAAATCTTTTGTGTAATGCTTCTCATCACTATTTCTTTACATCACAGGAAATTTTCTCTTGACAGTGGAGGACGTTGCTAACTCAATTTGGGACGAAAGAGTACGAATTATAATTTAGCACTGTGTCCATAAAGTATTAATGGATGTTTCACTTTCATTGTAACTCTGAGGGCTTCAAATATCTTATTTTTTTCCCTTTCTTTTCTTCTTTTTTGTGTGTGGCTGTGGCCTGTGGGGGTGAATAGAATGGGATGATATGCACATATATCATATTTACATTGTTTAAGTGAATGCTTCATGTATGTATGGTGTTTTACATGGAGTTCTTGGGTTACATGAAAAGATAGTGGGCAATGTGTATTGGAATAAGTTGTGTTATAAGAAAACAACGTTCATTGTCAAGCTCATCCTCATTTTGATATTAACATCATCGTTGGACTTTACATAGCAATGTAGATCACGGGGGGTTTATTAATGAAAAATGTAAAATTTGAAGATTATTTAGGGACGGAGATAGTATTTTTTTTTTCTTAGCATTACTATGCTCCCGTCGAATCTCGACGGGTTACTGACTAGTTTTAAGAAAAACAGAAAAGTTCCGTCAAATTTGTGAGTCATTGACACGCTAACAAGAGTTGTGGTCGAATGTACCATTAATAAATCAATTGATGATACTTGAGGTGGGTTCTAAGTTAAATTAATTTCAACCATTAAACAAAACAAGAAGATCCGGTCAAATTTGGGAAAAAGAGTAATAAACAAGAAATATGAATATTAAGTAGGAGTATTATATTATTATTACTAGTGTGACACTGTACGACGATGCACGAACAGTTACTAACGAATAACTGATTGAAATTGTAACAAATAAAAAAGGAAGTAGAGATATTTGTATATATTTTAAAATAATTATTTGAAAACTATATTGTCATTAAAAATATCAGATTGAAGGTCAATAGAATAAATCTAGTGTTACATTCGTGAGATGTACGGAGAGTTATTGATGCTTAAAAAAACGAAAATTAAATAAAATGATGATATGAGAGATTTTTGTTTTATACATTGTGAACAGAGCCAATTAATTAAGCGAAAATAGTTATGACAAGTAAAGTAAAGTAACCATTTAGTACCCATTATAATTGTATGAATATTATTGTGACACCCCAATCTGTGTCAAATTGGTATCAACTACAGCCATTCTTTTCCATTTCCATGCAAAGCAACTGACGTGGCCTGACGTGGCCTACTGAAGAAACTAGTCATCAATCCATGAAAGAGAGGTGGGTCCCACAATCCAAAACCACATTCAATTTTTCTCAAATAAATTCGTCCCAATTTTTCTTTTATTAGCATCATTATTATTATTATTAATTCCTCCGTCTCATAATAAAATGCTACTATACCCAAAAATTACTACTTATTATCAAGGTTTTAAAAAGCGCTAGGCGGATGCTAGGCGGCAGAGCCGGGCCTAGCGCCTAGGCGGAAACTAGTCTGGATTAGTCGGGACCTAAGCGGGGCTTAGAACTAGGCGTTGGAGAGGGGCCTAGCGCCTAGGCGGGGCCTAGACACCCTTAGACGGAATCTTTTAGAATACTGCTTATTATTATTATCATCTTTAAAATAATAACGCTGTTTGAAAACACAAATATATATACTCAAAATGGAATAAATAATTGGGGTGTCACAATTATCAATAGAATAACTATCTCCATTTAGCATAATTTTCAAGCCCAACATTAAATGGTAAAGAAAACAATACAATATAAGTACATATATTGAAAGAAAAAAAATTAGAGGAAAAAATTATAAAAATTAGAAAAAAATGTCATATTTATTTACATTAACTCATCATGAACATAATTATGATATTTATTTTCAATTTAACTTATTTAATTTTGAGAAGAAAAATCAAAATACTAAAAATACTAACAATTGTGTTAAATGAAAAAAAAATTCCCAAACCGTCCACTCCCTCATCAAACTCAATCCACTTCTTCACCACCCTCTTTTAAAATACCAATTTATACTATCTATATTTCTTACAATATTGACATGCACTTCAATCAAAATTTTAAAAATGATGACCATCTTTCCCGATATTCGTCTTTATTAATACCTTATTTAATATGCTTCAATTTTTTTTTAAAATAAAATAAATAAATTGTTTGATGTATCGAACTAAAATAAATCCAAAAACCATATTACCCATTCCAACTCATTATCCTAAACGGCTAAACCCCATCACTTTTATTTTATTTTATATTCTTTATTTTTATAATTAGTAAAATTATTATTATTATCGTTATGGCAAAAATTCATGTTGGGGTTGATTTTTATTTATTTATTTATTTTATTATTTATTATTATTATTATTTTTAAATTTATTTATTTATTTATTATTATAGGAGTATTATTTTTTTTATTTTTTTTTCAAAAACCCTTTTAAAGAAAATTTATGAATTTTGGTGTAAAAAAAATTAAATTATTATTAAATAATTTAGGTAAAAGAAATGAGTTAAAAAAAAAAAAACCAAAATCCAACCACCATGTGTCAAACCAAAAAAAATAAAATCCATCTGCGATCACGCGCCATTGTCATCGCGTGTATTAAACGTGCCGCGAAAATGACGAAAATGCCCTTCACTGACGACATGTGTCCGAATTGATTAAAAAAAAATTATCCCCCAATCATAGCTTGCCACATGCCTTTTCAGCCGATTTTTTTACCATTTTGCCATCGTGTGAAATGACTAAATTGCCCTTCAAACACTCTTTAATTACCACAATCTTCCTATTGTATGTATATAGATTATTTATTTATTAGCATACGAGCGGCATGACAAAGGTAGCCTAAGACGCGGCATGACAAAGGTAGCCTAAGACCATGAGCAATGGGTTAAATGAAAGGTAAATGAAATGGGAGTTAGATGAAACCGGTTAAATGAAAGGGGTGAAATGAAACTTGAGAATGAAAAGTTTCATCCAGTTGAAAAAAAAAAGCTTTTGAGATGACACGTGGCGGATTTTGATTGGGCCAAATTGGGCGCATGTGCCTCACTGCCATAGAAGGCGGTGAGGCCTTCATTTTTTCCTTTTTTTTTGTTTTTCATGAATCGAACACGTGGCATGCTCTGATTGGTCGTCAGATTTTCAAAAATTTTTTATTTCAAATCTTTGAGTTGAATTATCACCTAGTAAATTAATTTTTTTCACCAAAATTCATCATTTTTTCTCTATAAATTGATACAAGTTTCATTTGATTTGGAAAAAAAAAAACACTCATTTCTCAATTATCCTTTTTCATTTTAGCCTTTATTTAAAAAAATTCATCATTTTTTTCTATAAATTGATGCAATATTTTTTTTAATTAAGTGTGAAATATTTTTAATAATAATAATTATTATTATTTTACTAATCATAAAAATAGAGAATATAAATAAAATAAAAGTGGTGAGATATAAAATAATGAGTTGGAGGAAGTTAAAATTTAATTTAATTTAATTTAGCCATCGTAGAGGGTAAATGAAATGAATAGATAAAATATTAGATAAATGAGAAAAAATGTAAAAAGTGTTAACCATTGTGGATAGTCTAAGTTAAGTTAAATAAAGACGCGTTTAAGTAGACGTGCTGATTAAGAAAATCATCTATTTATATAAGGAGTAATTAAGATGCTATCTCCACATTTTGACTTGGAGAGTCTTTAAAATTAAGACTTCCGTGTTTTCCCGGTACCTTCACCCCACCATCCTCTTACAAACCCTAGTCTGTTTTCTATCTCTCTATCTCTCTCTCTCTCTATATATATATGTATGTATATCACCTACTATATAGTATTGCATTTCATTTGGTTAATCTGATCACACGGTTGCAAAATCATCCGATAGAAAAATTCATAGAAACAGTGGGGAATATGAAAAAAAGAACCCTTGAGAACAAGGATCATGAGATGAATATATTCGGCTTCACAATCACAGTCAAGGAATTTGAGGCTGCCATACAACTCATTAATCTCAGTACTAAAACTCCCAATGCCGTACCAATTTCTCCTCATCATCATCATCGTCATCTTTTCTTCAACCACAACAAACAACAACAACAACAAGAAAATAATAACGAAGGCGATGCTTTGAAAACTCGTCGTCGTGTTGTGAAATTGGAGGAGGAGGAAGAGGAGGTGAATCGACATGTGAAAAAGAAGCTTCGGCCCATTGTTGATATTTACAGTACCACCAGGCCTTGTACAGATATCAACATTATCATCCCCAGGATTAATAATGTTCCTGGCCAGATCTCTTTTAGTTTGTAATTATTTTTTATAATTAATTGACTGTGATCTATACCATCTTTATTTCCAGCATATATGATTTCCATTCATTAATATCAACTTTTCCTTCCTTTTTTTTTTTACTTCGGGTTTTCGGCTATACATACAACTCGTACGATTATTTTGATATACGTATGGCTTAAAAACTTGATTCAACATAATTTGAACTGATTTAAAAGGCAGACAGGGAGAAAGCGTACAGAAAGTAGAACTTATCAAATGGTTACTGAATAAGCTGCTGGTTTGCAGCTGAGCCTTGGGTATAACTCGGCCTTGTCTATAGGACCATCTTCATAAAATAGCGCATAGAGAGTGCCATTAGAATCATTGAGAGCTTCAATATTTCCCATCTAACTCTGTGTGAGAGAAGAAAGGTGAGAGAATGTGTGACTAACATAAGTGGCTTTGTGTATAACGACACTGGCGTGAAAACAAATGACCTTCCTAAACAAATTCGAATTGTTCAACCCCACGGATTTGTGTCAACTGTATAGGTATATACTGTATGAACTCCAGCAGAAAGTGTGTTTTGTTCTACAGAAAGCTGAAATTTCCGTACTTGAAAATATGTATTGCAAATAACTCTCGAAATATTATAAACATACTATGAAGGGTGCAGCTCGATTGAAGGTCACAATACCCATGTAACTAGAAAAATGAAAATAAGTATTTAACAAACCAAACTAGAAGAATCACTGCAAGCCCAAATGGAATGACCAGTGGAAAGCTCAGTAAATCATGCCAGAAGATGGCCAAAGTTACCCTCCAGGTACTATCACAATGTCGCTTCACTTTCTTACAAATTCTGGAATAATGAGACTTCTGAAGTGTGCATTTACGGCTAAGATATGTGATGGTATTAAATACCGTAAATGGATCCGCATAGTAAAAGATTCCTGATTTCATTAGCATGCCTGCGTCCCATTGATTCTTAAGCAGACTTGCCATAAAAGAGATATAATCGCTGATGTACCTATCAGGACCACCACAATGCTGCTCATATGCAATAAAGTTCAGTAAAATGGTAAACATTTCGATCTTTAATGGTGGAATTTCCATCACAGCATCAGAACGGAATTTTATGTCCAATAAGCTCCTAGCATTGTTGCCTTTCTTGAATTTCACAGCTGCTTTATGTTGAAGGTCCCATGCGCCGTACTCCAGCTCCATTGGTGAATCATCCTCCATTGGCAGGATTTCAGCCAATGAGGGTGCATAGCTACGGCGTATGAGGTCAAGTAAATGCTTAACTTCAGCACAATCAGCTGGATCAAGTTTTCTGTGTCCTGGTATTATGGGGTTGAAGAAATTCAGTGCCAGTTCCACAAAAGAGGGTCCTTTATTGAACACTCCAGTTATGTTGAATAAGCACTGGAGAATAAAGAAAGGGATCTGGTTTTCGAATAACAACAACTCATTACGTAGGGTGTTGAGTAATACTGGATTAGTAAATATGGGGTCATAGAGAGAATGTTTCAACTCCCCCTTGAACGTAAGAAAGAGCACAATTATAAAACACCCATCAACCAAGAGCATTTCCATGAACTGATAACTGGTTGAGAAAATTTGCTCACCATAGCATCTGCGACTTCTTCCCTCTAAATTGCCAAGTGCTCTGATATAATCCTCTTTTTTCAACTCTGGATTTAGATTCA
Organism: Adenophora triphylla var. japonica; assembly: GCA_022495995.1. NCBI lineage: Eukaryota > Viridiplantae > Streptophyta > Magnoliopsida > Asterales > Campanulaceae > Adenophora > Adenophora triphylla. Next base: position 42,091 of record JAFEMH010007524.1, on the reverse strand, counting down.
GAAATTCACGTAAATAGCATGATTTCAGTGTATAAAGATCCAATCCTAGTTGTACTAATGATGAGACATAGAGTTGGGGATGAAAAGGGCCAATCGAAAAAACGTTCGGAGAGTAAACTTCACTAGCATTCTGCAGGTTTCTGTTAATTACCCTACAAATGCAACACTCTGGGTTTGCTAAAGGTATGCCCTGCACTCTCCTTGTAAGATTGGAATTCAATATACGAATGTCGTTATCCTCCATCTTCTGCTTGAGCTTATTTCAGGTGTGTTATGATTATGAAACAAGTCATCCTCATAACGTACCTGTTAGATAGAATCAATTAAAAACTTCATCATAGAAAATTAAACAATCTCTTCAAAGAGCAAATTGTGTTTTTTGAGATTTACTGAACAATGGTTAGCAAAAATCTACAGTAAGATGGCATAGAAGTTCGTTCAATGTGTTAGAGAACAATTCAACAACAATAAAGCATGAGAACCAAGACACAATAGATTGCCCACACAGGGGCGGATCCACCAAGGGACCTGTAACGACCCTAAACCTAGGCACAATTTTAGTATAATATTATATGTTTCTAATCTTAATATTAACTTATGTGTCTATTCTATGTCTTTACATTCTTATGTCAATATTAAATGATTGGAAAATAATTTAGAACCCTTAGAATTTCTAAAGAAATAAAATAAAGCATTGAGAAATTATAATAATAGGAAATGAATAAAATGTGGAAGGAGGATCATATTATGTGGAATGAATATTTGAGTAGGAGGATTTTAATTTAAATATTTTGGGAATATTAAAGAAAAAGGGTTACACTTGGTGAAAGCCATGGGGAGGATAGATTAGAGTGGGGGGACCTCCTTCCCTAAATCACTCACCTTTTTCCTCATTTGTCAAACAAAACCCATACCTCCCCATACTCCCCTCCATGTCCGGCCCCCCCCCTCTCTCTTGACCATTTATACTCCTTCTTCTTCTTCCTCTTCACTTTCTCCCTCATACTTTCCATGGAACCCATTAATGGAGCTTCATCTTCTCAAGCTCCTACCAAGCTCAAATCTTCACCATTTTTCAATCCGGGAGCACTTTTGGAATCGGGAGACCAAGAGGAGTTCATCAAGCTAAAGAAATCCTTGATCCATCTCCGATTTTTAAGGTGAGTTATTATGACTTTCCCTTCTTTAAATGCTCATGAACTATGTTGTTGTTGTTGTTGTTGTTATAATGGTTTTTGATGATTGGAAACCTTCTTGGAGTTGAGGAATTAGTTAATGTTATGGAATATTGTTGTGGTTCATAAGAAATGATTAAGAGTGTAAGAAAATGTGTTGAGTTTGATGAAGATGGTTAATCATGAAAAATGGAAGTAAAATGGGTTGGAAATCAAGTGGTAATTGATTTGGGTTTAGGTTATCTTGGGGTTTAAATGAAGTAGGGAAATGTGTATGAAGTTAGGAAGTCCTTCTAAGTTCACAAGCAAGGGAAAATCAGTTTGGGGAAAATTTTGATTAAGGTTACTAAAGGATTTTATTCGTCCCAGACTGGGTTCAGGGCACGAGTCGTGCCCTGTGGCACGAGTCGTGCCTTGGATGGGGACGAGTCGTGACATGGATTAAAGGGAAGTCGTGCCTAGTGGGGACGCATGAATGCCGAGGAAGGCCAAAGGGGCACGAGTCGTGCCCTGGGGCACGAGTCGTGCCTTGACCTGGTGACATTGGGTCAACTTTGGAGCTGTTTAAACCTAATCGAACTAGAACCAAAATGAAATCTCTTTAACCTAGATTAAAGTAGAATACTTTGGCTACACAATGACATCTTAAGTGATCAAAATGGAATTGTGGAAGTAGTTTAGATATTGTCCCGAAAATGGTTGATAGGTTTGATTTGTAACTTCATCAAAATAGTTCCAACTTGGGAAATAGATCTTGAACTTTTATTAAGGTTGTTCGAGGTGGTATAATAACTATGTAAGAATGGTTTATGATATATAGTAGCCTCACTTACTCTTTATCCTCGGTGAATAGTTGCAATGGTGTAGAAGCCATAGGTTTCACTATTGAACTAATTGGTAATGGGTATGTATCACTTTGTGGTATGGTTATTCCAAGTTGTGGAATTATTGATTATATGGTTACCTTAATATCCTAAGTATGGACTATTTGGCAAGTTGTTATGTGGCATCCCATTGTGTGGATTATGTGTTATATGGTGGTGTGATATCCCAATTGTGGATTATGTAGCATGTTGATTATATTGTTATCCCAATATGTGGATATGTTTATTATGTGGTTGTATGGTTATCCCATTTGTGGATTTATTTGTTATCATTCACATTTATTGATGATACTATGCATAGTGTATTAAATGGTTGTTGCACTATGGTATTGATTTGCATGAGTATACATTACCATGTTGTTATATGATTATCCCATTTTGTGGATTATAATTCAAGTGACTATTATGTGCTTGAATGCGTTCGGGTGGGTATGATGGAAGTCAATTAATTATTGATTTGTTCAATAAGTGATTGAAGGTTCATCATACCGGTGACCCTCCCCCCCCTCTGTGGCCACAGAGTGGGGCTGTGCTAACGACTGTATCGACCCAAAAGGCTTTACAGACCTGTTGCGATTGGTGTACCGGGGGGAATATATTATTGTTGGATACTCTAATATAGGTATCCTTTCTTATATGGATGGTCTGGGGTATGAGTCCTATAAGAGGTGAATGTGCTGGAGGCAATTCACCAAAGAGTGGAGTTTTACTCCCACGTTGTACGACTTATTGTTCAGACGGGAAAAGGTAAAATGAGGTAACGTAAGGTGTTTACCGCTTTCATAATGTGTTAAGTGTTGCCATGCTATGTGTTGCATCTTGTTTGGCATCTTGCTGCATCCATAATAGCTCATTGAGATTTATTCTCACCCCTCTCCCTTTCCTGTTTTAGATCCCGAGACAGGTGGACCGGCCAAGTAAGGGCGGAAAGGAGTTGGATGTGGTATTTTGGGTTTGTCGGGGTACGTATAGGGTTGCGTAGAAATTTTGTATTGATATAATTCTTTTAAAGGGTTTGTATTTATAAACTTTAATCTTATTTTATATTCAACATCTCTTTGTAAATCATTTATTACTTTCGGGGTTGGTCAACTCTTCCCCCAGTGTAGAAAGGAGTAGAGTTATTTTTGAAATGGGTATGTAAATGGTGTAGCGTTTGAAAGTTAAATCAAAGTTTTTAAAAGTTTAGGATATTTGGGTTAGTTTGAGGACGCTCCAACTCGGGACACGTGTAGGTTCCGGGTCGGGGTCCTCACAGTTGGTATCAGAGCTCGGTTAGAATTCTCGGGTAGAGTCTAGCTGAGTGAGAGTGTGCGATAACTTACGTCGAGAGTTTAATGCAGGAATTTGTTCAAGGACAGAAAATGATATTAACCAACCAAGGAATCAAGGAAAGGTGAGTTACTGAAAAGATAGATTTCCCCACCATCATTTGAGGTATTTTACCTGTCTCAGGAGTTAGGGTTCATACTTTTATAAATCCCTGTTCATTCGTTCTCATGTGGCATTACATTTCACCTTTTATTTGCATAAATTGGCCTAAAAGTTGCCTTATGTGTTGGAGGTTCTATTCCTACGGGAGAGTACCTTGAATTATTCTTGTTTATCATGGTGATTGTGATTTGGGAGGACTGTCGCAGGAAGCGAGTCTCCTTATCTATGTTTGATTTGCCTCCGTGTGTGGTAGAGGCGGATGAGTCATTATTTGCTATTTTATCACATATGCGTAAGTGTCGAAAGTATGACCTAAAGAATGTGGAGGTTATGTGTTATATTTAAATAAAAGAACCGTGAGTTATCTCATGTACGGTGGTAAATGAATTTGTGAACTCTTAGTGGAGGTTAGGTATATGGCCTAATTAAGAGTAGTGTATGGTTGTATAGTTGCATGATTATTTATTCATTGGTATCTCGTGGAAGAGACTAGATATATGAGACTAGTATTGGAAGTGATAGTCTAAGTGGGATTAGATGAGTTATAAAATATCGCGAGTACGAGATCTTATGGAATTAATATATCTTTGCTTTGTGTGCTATTAGTTGACTAAGCGGTGTTTTCTGTGTGAGTTTCAAATTAGGTTTTCATCAGGTATCATACCAGGATGTTGAGATTTTGAGTTGCTATAAGGTACTATATTTAGAAAAGATGATACTTGGTGGTTAATCAAAGGGTTATAGAAATCTTAAATAGGTAACTGTGAAGAATAAGTATTCGTTAGCACTTGTTGACGATTTGTATGAATGATTTTAGAAACTAGTAGGATACTCAATGGTTATTAGTTGAATTTTCGGAGTGTTACAATTTCAGTGAAAAATTGCTTTAAGGATATACTTAAGACAACATTTATATCTAGTATGACCGTTTTGATTTATGGATTGTGTACTAGCTATGGAGAGGTAAATAGGGTAAATGTGAAGAAGTATAATAGACGTAGTTATTGGTGACTTATAGGGTCAACTTCGTAAATTGGTAAGATAGGTATAGGGTTCGTTTTGAGAATTGATGATCATTAGTTGAGAAAATGAGGATGAATCTTATTGGGAGACAGGATACTTTAGGATGGTTATATACTATAGTTCGACTTAGTTACGTGAATCATATGAGGGATTTGTGTGATGCTTGAAAAATATTGACGTTGTACGGATTTTGAGTTTGTTGATGGTTATTGAGAGTTAAGTTAGATTATACCGTAATGTTTAATTGAAATTCGGGAATGATTGATCTATGTGAGTTCCAATTATATTCTCGATTTAGAAATTATGGTATTTGATTGGGAACTAGATGTTTTACAATATGTTGTTGCTAAGTACAATACCAATATCAAAGGTGGTGAATAGATGACTCAAATTAAATAAAAGTGTTGAACTTTCAACTTGAGGAATTATTGAATTGAGGATGGTTTACCTAGTTATAATCTTAATGATTGTTTTAGTGTTATTTATCAGGGATAGTAATAGTATTGCGAGATTGTGTTTTCTTAGAGAGAAGTTAACTAAGTCTAAATAGTATGAGTGGTGGCTACACTATAAATAGAGGTCAATCAAGAATATTTTGTTAAAAATTGTTTTAAAGGTGTTTTAAAACTTTGGAATATATATTGAACCTCTGTGTAAGCAATTGTGCCATTCGGGGATAGTTGATTTAATAAGGTCAGTAAACCATTTTCGTGTAAATTAAAATATGTGAGTAATTTAACTATCTACCACTGGTATGGGACGGTTGTAGATAATTAAATCACTCGAGTTATTTTTGTTAGCTTATCAACCCTTTGAAATTTCTGAGTGGTTTGGTTAATTAAAACTGGTATGGGCCGGTTTTAAATAAGTAAACCATTCGGGTCTCTTTGGATCTCTTTTTATATTATCATTTGGAATTCTGAAAGATGTTGTAAAATTTCGAAAGACATGTTATTTTAAAGTTATAGTTCGTACAGAAGCAAGTAAAAAGGCAATCTAGTTTCCCTATAATGATTAACTGTATTCAAGTGTTGGTCCAAGAAATGATTTGATAAATGTGGGGTTATTATTGTGTCGGTCACAATAGACTCGGTTTTGTTTTGGAGTTGGATCGGCTCCGTTGTGGACGGCCAACCATTTGATTTTAATATTGATCTGTCTCTCGGACACGAAAATAAGTGGAACATTGAATTGTGTTATATAGTCGACCGGTGTTCCGTTTATAGAAATCATGATCGTATTAGCATGTTCATATTTATTATTTCATGGGCAGTTATTTGATGTTTATATCATGAGATATTTATTGATAAGTCCTCATATATGTTAGGAGATAGTTTGGTTGTATAAACCCCATAGTATTAAAAAGATTGGATAGTCATTCATTTGGGAAGATCCATTTGGAGTGTAGGAAGGCTATTAAATTTAACCTTGTGAAAATTTGAGGAATCATTACTTATTATTGAGAATAGGCTACGGGTATATGCGATGGATGTTAGTAGTCAATAGTACGAATGGTTACCAGTGGTAAGTGCGTATAATAGTAGTTATCATTCTAACATTGAGATAAAACCGTATGAGGCATAGTTTGGGAAGAAAATATCGATCTCTAATTTGTTGGGGTGAAATTGGAGAGGCAAGACCTAAGATAAAGTGGCGCCAAAGTTTGATAACCCATTTGAAGTTTAGGAAAGGTCGGTGATTTGGCTTATAGAGGCGACTTGGAGCAAATTGTAGAGTATTTGAAGTTTTAATGTGATATTGTAATGTATTTGGTGACATAAGTTGTAATACTTTTAATTATTTACATTTTCATTGAGATCGTGAAAATTCGTGTTAGTGATATTTGTATAGTATGCTTGGATCATTAAGTGGTAATATCATATTATTAATGGAATTAGAAAAAAAAAAATTTGGGGGAAGAATCACCACATTGAAGAGACTATTTGGGAATTCAAGTCTGAGGTATACATGTAACCGAGGCGGGTTGATCTGTTAGGTAAGTGACAGTCAAATTCGGGACGAATTTTCTTTAAGGGGGAATGAGTGTAACGACCCTAAACCTAGGCACAATTTTAGTATAATATTATATGCTTCTAATCTTAATATTAACTTATGTGTCTATTCTATGTCTTTACATTCTTATGTCAATATTAAATGATTGGAAAATAATTTAGAACCCTTAGAATTTCTAAAGAAATAAAATAAAGCATTGAGAAATTATAATAATAGGAAATGAATAAAATGTGGAAGGAGGATCATATTATGTGGAATGAATATTTGAGTAGGAGGATTTTAATTTAAATATTTTGGGAATATTAAAGAAAAAGGGTTACACTTGGTGAAAGCCTTGGGGAGGATAGATTAGAGTGGGGGGACCTCCTTCCCTAAATCACTCACCTTTTTCCTCATTTGTCAAACAAAACCCATACCTCCCCATACTCCCCTCCATGTCCGGCCCCCCCCCTCTCTCTTGACCATTTATACTCCTTCTTCTTCTTCCTCTTCACTTTCTCCCTCATACTTTCCATGGAACCCATTAATGGAGCTTCATCTTCTCAAGCTCCTACCAAGCTCAAATCTTCACCATTTTTCAATCCGGGAGCACTTTTGGAATCGGGAGACCAAGAGGAGTTCATCAAGCTAAAGAAATCCTTGATCCATCTCCGATTTTTAAGGTGAGTTATTATGACTTTCCCTTCTTTAAATGCTCATGAACTATGTTGTTGTTGTTGTTGTTGTTATAATGGTTTTTGATGATTGGAAACCTTCTTGGAGTTGAGGAATTAGTTAATGTTATGAAATATTGTTGTGGTTCATAAGAAATGATTAAGAGTGTAAGAAAATGTGTTGAGTTTGATGAAGATGGTTAATCATGAAAAATGGAAGTAAAATGGGTTGGAAATCAAGTGGTAATTGATTTGGGTTTAGGTTATCTTGGGGTTTAAATGAAGTAGGGAAATGTGTATGAACACTACTAGAAACAGGTCATTTACCCACGGAAAATTCCGTGGGTAATCAGGGAATTCCGTGGGTAATATTCATTTACCCACGGAAATTGTCCGTCGGATGTCCGTGGGTAAATTTTTGTGAGTAATACCCACGGAAAATTCCGTGGGTAATACCCACGGAATATCCGTCGAAATCAACAATTTTCGTGGGTAAATGAATGAAAATTTTCCACGAAAAAAATCCAACGAAAACTAGCCGAGCATTACCCACGGAATATTCCGTGGGTAATAAGAATATTACCCACGGAAATTTCCGTAGGTAATAGTTGTATTAATAATGATTTTTAATATTACCCACGGAATATTCTGTGGGTAATATTCTTCAAAAAAAAATATATATATACCCACGAAATTTTCCGTGGGTAAATATTAATAATATTTTATGAATAATTTTACCCACGAAATTTTCCGTGGATAATCATTACCCACGAAAAATTCCGTGGGTAATTTAGTCAGAAGTTTAAAAAAATTGATTACCCACGAAAAATTCCGTGGGTAATTTATTCAGAATTTAAAAAAAAATTGAAATTCATAAAACCACAGTAAAAGCCAAAAGACCACCTGTAAAAGCCAAAAATCAAATCCCATAATATATAACATTCACACCATCCAAACAAACAATATAAACAATTCTTAAACAATCCCAAAACAATGTCTTTCGAACCATATAAAACATTAACGTACAAATCTCTAAACAATATACCATATACAAACAAAAAAAATAAAGTGTAGTAGTTAAGTTACCACTCCAGACCAAAGAAAAACATGTCAAATTCAACTTTTACGACTCTGGGTATTGTTACCACCAGCACGCCTCACATATGTTTCCTGTCCAATATATATATAACAAAAAACAATTAATAATGACAAAAAATAAACCTACGCTTTAACAAATATATATATAAAGGGTTGTCATTGCTTTTAACACTTTCTGATTTTGATTATGGACCAACTGCTAGTACTCTTACTCTTTGACATTAAAATGGAAACAACATTGCAGTAAAACAGTAAAAATGAATAACACTACAGCTAGTTAATAATAATAATAAACATTGCATATCTTGAATCAAGAAAAAGATTGAGCACAACCTTTCCGACCCTTTTCTTCCTTAAAGAAATCATAACACCATCTGAGGGGGAAATGAACCTTTTAAGGCCCTAAAATACCATCAAAACCAACCAAGAAGAGCCATTGTTGGGAAAAAAAATTGCTGGAGATCTGAAAATCAGCCTTGACACCCTTCACAAAAAATGCAATATCTCTCTCTCCGCTTCACGAAATTGCAATCCGATTTTTCGTGAGTAAATTACACTCACATACATGTCCAGAAAGTACAAAATCAAAGCCAACAACCTTGTGAGTAAATACCAGATTTCATTTGAAGTTGCTGTCCTCAGACAGCAGATACCATTTTGCTGACAACAAACTCACCAAAACTGCAATTTCTCTCTCTCCAAAGCTCATAATCCTACACCAATTTTTCCTAGTTAAAATACACTGATAGACCTCTCCAAAAATTATAGCCAATGACCCTTGAACATTGTGAGTCGGTACAGAAAAATCCATGAAGTGGACCAAAAAATCTGCTCAATGTTTTAGAGGAAATTTTTCAATGTCGTCTCTTTTTGCTTATAGTTTTCAAGCAAGCCATTAAGATAAATGAATCGTGCATATTGGAAATGCGTTTGGCTAAAATCAACTAATACTACTCCTCGGTTAAAATATAAATGCCATTTACTAATGTTTTTGACCCAAAGAAAGTGTCTTGAACAAAAGCAATTTACTTTTGACAACTATAATGACCATAGTTTATAGTTTGGAAACTTTAAAATCAAGCACTTGGGAAACTTTAAAATTGCAAAAGTAAAGATAAGTCAAGCAGTATGTTATTATAGCACCGACCTTGGTTTTGGCTTGCAGAGTATTCTTTTCTTCTTCCTTTGCATGGATCTTCTCCTCGAGTTTAGAATAGAACTGCAAAGAAGAAAATTGCAAAAGTAAAGATAAGTCAAAAAATATGGTTGTTATGGATGATTACGAATAGAAGGGTGTAACCATAATAACTTACCTCTTTTCGTTTTTCAGCTCTTTCATAACATTTAAAACTAAAGTTATAGGCAGGTAGTGTGCCCAACCTCTGCGCAACATTAACATTTACCAAACAAAATTAATTTGGCATTACATAGGTATATAAAAGCCAGCTTAAGTAGGATACGGGGAGGAATCTGTTCTTCCTTCAGCAACATTCGTGGAGTCCACTTTCAGTGGCTTCACTTTTGTCTTCACCCTGTAATTACAGAATAATTTCACAAACCGCTTAGGAAAAAGTTCAATCATACATGACCTTCATAGACCATATGGCACTTGGGTAATACATCTGGATTTCAAACTTGTCTGTGGCCACTAGTGAAACTATCAGATACTCCCTCTGTTCCAAGCAAAGTGACCACTTTGACTTCTTTTTTTCCTTTTTGGGCGTTTGGTGGTGGTGGGGGGGTCAACTAGATTGAATTTCAACCGAAGATTTACATAAAGCTATGTGTTTTTAAAAGAAATAAAACTTGTGTTGTGATTCATTGCATTCTTAATGTAGTTATTAATAAATGAGAATTTGTTTCCAAAACATAGTTAATGTACGTTAAAGTTTCATGTGATATAGATGATTCTTATACAAGGAAAGTGGATTAGATTAGCTGCATGAAGGGAGTAGATAAAAACACAATAGGGTGTCAACAAAAATCCATAAAACACCTAATTCAAGCAGAACATACATTGGGCCTTCTACCTCAGCCACATTCACAGTAGATGATGGTGAATCAGACTTTCCGGACTGCTGCTACAAACCAACAAAATGACTATTATTAGCACCCAAAGTAGAAATTATAAAAAGGAGTAAAACAAGATAGCAAGTACCTTAACATCAATACAACTGTACGTAGACACGGATGAAAACAAAAATACACCAAATCAAAAATACATCAATACCTTCGACATAGGAGCCTTGATTTGAGTAGGTACAGGTTTTGAACTGCTGTCAGCAACCCGCCTTTCATTATGAGATGTGCTCTTTCCTCCAACAAAGAATCGAACGTTTTGGGCGTGAATCTGAAGCTAAAGATCTACTTAAAGCAGCAGGAGCTTTCTGACCACTTTTACCATCTACACTCTTTTTAACCCATGTTCCTGGAACTGTGTGGCTTAAAGGCTTCCCATTGTTGGCCTTGTCTGCACCTTTTTGAGATTTGGATTTTTTTGATCCACTTGTTTCGTCCGTTCCAAGTTCCTATTATTAAGATGGACAGATACTGGTTAGTTGCGACACAACCAAAATCCTAATAGCGAACAAGAAAAACAGATTCAACATCTATTACCTTAGAATCAAATGCAGTGATCTTTTCAAAATGGAGGGGGGTTTTCACTGGGTTTTAGTTTGAAATTTAAGGGGTTTGTATAAATAAAAGGAAAAGGGTGTTTAAGGTTTCAAAGGTTGAATAGGGTGGCAGCACCTTTGAAAGCCATTTGAGGTCACACACATTCACCGTTGGGAGATGAAAGGGAAACTTTAAAATTGCAAAAGTAAAGATAAGTCAAGCAGTATGTTAGTATAGCACAGACCTTGGTTTTGGCTTGCAGAGTATTCTTTTCTTCTTCCTTTGCATGGATCTTCTCCTCGAGTTTAGAATAGAACTGCAAAGAAGAAAATTGCAAAAGTAAAGATAAGTCAAAAAATATGGTTGTTATGGATGATTACGAATAGAAGGGTGTAACCATAATAACTTACCTCTTTTCGTTTTTCAGCTCTTTCATAACATTTAAAACTAAAGTTATAGGCAGGTAGTGTGCCCAACCTCTGGGGTTTCGCATCTTCCGTTGCCGAGTTTCTGTGAAATACTTGAGGATAAACTCAATACAACATTAACATTTACCAAACAAAATTAATTTGGCATCACATAGGTATATAAAAGCCAGCTTAAGTAGGATACGGGGAGGAATCTGTTCTTCCTTCAGCAACATTTGTGGAGTCCACTTTCAGTGGCTTCAGTTTTGCCTTCACCCTGTAATTACAGAATAATTCCACAAACCGCTTAGGAAAAAGTTCAATCATACATGACCTTCATAGAACATATGGCACTTGGGTAATACAGTTGGATTTGAAACTTGTCTGTGGCCACTAGTGAAACTATCGGATACTCCCTCTGTTCCAAGCTGACCAGTTTGACTTCTTTTTTTCCTTTTTGGGCGTTTGGTGGGGGGGGGGTCAACTAGATTGAATTCAACCGAAGATTTACATAACCTAACAGGAGGGTATCACAACACAACAAGAGCCAACAGAATGAAAACGTGTGCTCATAAATCATAACCTAAATTCCTAATGAAATTAAACGGCAATGGCCTTAAGCTCTCAAAAATCATCAAGTTATCTAACTTCAGTTCAAAATTGAAGGATGAAATGGAAAGAGTGATTACCTTTTTCGCGTGAGAGCTGCAAATCGGACGGCGGAAGTGGCCGGAAGGGAGAGAGAAGGTGGACAGTCACGGCGAAGGTGGCCGGAAGGGAGAGAGAAGGTGGCCGGAAAGGAGGCCGCCGGCTAGAGAGAGGCTCGCCGCAAGATCGATGTTCCGCTCGGTCGCCGCTGTGAGAAGTGAGGAGAGAGAAAAAAATCAATCGAAGTAAAGAGACAGAATAAAATTAGGTCTGATGCTATTTATTTATACATACTATTACCCACGGAATTTTCGTGGGTATTACCCACGGAATATTCCGTGGGTAATTAATGCATATATACTCGAGGAATTTCCCTAGGTTTACTCACGGAATTTGGTCCGTGGGTAAATTAATTGATTACCCACGGAATTTCCATGGGTAATACTCACGGAATATTGTCCGTGGGTAAATTATGAGATTACCCACGGAATTTCCGTGGGTAATAAATTTAAAATATTTTTGAATTGACCTTCGTGAATCCGTTGGTAACATTAAAAATTTCGTGAGTATTACCCACGGAATATTCCGTGGGTAATATTCCGTGGGTAATCTCCCTGTTTCTAGTAGTGTTAGGAAGTCCTTCTAAGTTCACAAGCAAGGGAAAATCAGTTTGGGGAAAATTTTGATTAAGGTTACTAAAGGATTTTATTCTGTCCTGAATTCTGGGTTCAGGGCACGAGTCGTGCCCTGTGGCACGAGTCGTGCCTTGGATGGGGACGAGTCGTGACATGGATTAAAGGGAAGTCGTGCCTAGTGGGGACGCATGAATCTGAGGAAGGCCAAAGGGGCACGAGTCGTGCCCTGGGGCACGAGTCGTGCCCTGGCCTGGTGACATTGGGTCAACTTTGGAGCTGTTTAAACCTAATCGAACTAGAACCAAAATGAAATCTCTTTAACCTAGATTAAAGTAGAATACTTTGGCTACACAATGACATCTTAAGTGATCAAAATGGAATTGTGGAAGTAGTTTAGATATTGTCCCGAAAATGGTTGATAGGTTTGATTTGTAACTTCATCAAAATAGTTCCAACTTGGGAAATAGATCTTGAACTTTTATTAAGGTTGTTCGAGGTGGTATAATAACTATGTAAGAATGGTTTATGATATATAGTAGCCTCACTTACTCTTTATCCTCGGTGAATAGTTGCAATGGTGTAGAAGCCATAGGTTTCACTATTGAACTAATTGGTAATGGGTATGTATCACTTTGTGGTATGGTTATTCCAAGTTGTGGAATTATTGATTATATGGTTACCTTAGTATCCTAAGTATGGACTATTTGGCAAGTTGTTATGTGGCATCCCATTGTGTGGATTATGTGTTATATGGTGGTGTGATATCCCAATTGTGGATTATGTAGCATGTTGATTATATTGTTATCCCAATATGTGGATATGTTTATTATGTGGTTGTATGGTTATCCCATTTGTGGATTTATTTGTTATCATTCACATTTATTGATGATACTATGCATAGTGTATTAAATGGTTGTTGCACTATGGTATTGATTTGCATGAGTATACATTACCATGTTGTTATATGATTATCCCATTTTGTGGATTATAATTCAAGTGACTATTATGTGCTTGAATGCGTTCGGGTGGGTATGATGGAAGTCAATCAATTATTGATTTGTTCAATAAGTGATTGAAGGTTCATCATACCGGTGACCCTCCCCTCTGTGGCCGCGAGTGGGGGCATGCTAACGGCTGTATCGACCCAAAAGGCTTTACGAGACTGTTGCGATTGGTGTACCGGGGGGAATATATTATTGTTGGATACTCTAATATAGGTATCCTTTCTTATATGGATGGTCTGGGGTATGAGTCCTATAAGAGGTGAATGTCTTTGGAGGCAATTCACCAAAGAATGGAGTTTTACTCCCACGTTGTACGACTTATTGTTCAGACGGGAAAAGGTAAAATGAGGTAACGTAAGGTGTTTACCGCTTTCATAATGTGTTAAGTGTTGCCATGCTATGTGTTGCATCTTGTTTGGCATCTTGCTGCATCCATAATAGCTCATTGAGATTTATTCTCACCCCTCTCCCTTTCCTGTTTTAGATCCCGAGACAGGTGGACCGGCCAAGTAAGGGCGGAAAGGAGTTGGATGTGGTATTTTGGGTTTGTCGGGGTACGTATAGGTTGGCGTAGAAATTGTGTATTGATATAATTCTTTTAAAGGGTTTGTATTTATAAACTTTAATCTTATTTTATATTCAACATCTCTTTGTAAATCATTTATTACTTTCGGGGTTGGTCAACTCTTCCCCCAGTGTAGAAAGGAGTAGGGTTATTTTTGAAATGGGTATGTAAATGGTGTAGCGTTTGAAAGTTAAATCAAAGTTTTTAAAAGTTTAGGATATTTGGGTTAGTTTGAGGACGCTCCAACTCGGGACACGTGTAGGTTCCGGGTCGGGGTCCTCACAGGACCAGTGGAGGCCATAGGAACAGTAGGAGTTTTACATATACTCTTATGCATATCGATGTGAGTGCGGATCAATCAAGATATGCTTTGTATTCGAACAATGAAAGCATAAAACTCGACCAAAAAAAAGATTTCAAGGATTTCATGCTTTTGTGAGGGTAGGAGGCAGGATCAAAGTACATAATAGCCAGAGAAAAGAAGAACAAAGACAGTACAAGTAATTATTCAAAACTAATTCTAAAGAAAAAGAACAAGAACAAGATATTGAAGAACTTTGATCGGCTAACCTGGAAGTCTATCCGCCAGTCAGAAAGAGAGATAAATTCATTTCTGTCAGGTGCCAATATATATTACTCTTTCTACAAGAAACAAGTTGCAATTAGTTAAATATGTGTCATCACAAGTTTTGACCAGGTAATATTTCCTGACAACACAAATTAAAAGAATCACTGCGTTTCTAGCGAGCTAGAACGACTGCCGAATATGCGTGCATTCAAGATCATTTACTGGATTAATTTTTACCAAAATCAACCTACCCTGATCATGTGGGAGGAACAAGTCCAGGAAGAATGCTCTTTAGTCTACATTTTGCAATTAGTTAAACAGGTAAACATCACAAGTTTTGACCATGTAATATTATATGACAACACAAATTTGAAAGAACAAACGTGTTCCTGGCAAGCTAAAACGATTGTTGAATATGCATGTATTCCAGGTCATTTACTGGATTATTGTTGCTAAAATCAACCTACCCTGATCACGTCAGAGGAACGGTCCAGGACGTGTAGTCTAAATAGCCAACTTATAACAAACCTTACACGTAAACTATATACTCCCTCCGTCCCACGTGAATGCAAACTTATTTCTATTTTGGTCCGTTCCACGTGAATGCAAACTTCCCAAAATGGCAAAGAATATTCACTATTTCACCCACTCATTCTCTCTCCTACTTCACTTTTACACTCACAACATTCTCTCTCCTCACTATTCCTCCCACTCATTCTCTCTCCTATTTAATTTTTCATACTCACAACATTTAACTTTTTCTCTTTCTTACATCACTTTTCCTTAATTTCTACACCCAAAAAGTTAGTCCACTATCACGTGGGACGGAGGGAGTATTCAACAAGGATTACAACTTAATCTTAGCAGAGCATTATCTCAATCTTTAGTGACAATTCCTTTCACTGTCATAAGTGTTATAAGTGTTATATGTAGTAGTATTCACATATAATACTTGGTCATCTCCCATATTGAGTTTGTAAACCAACCTTTCATTCATGGTATAAAGTCTTTTTATTCATTTCTTGTTTTCTTGTGTCTTCTTTATCCCACATGGGATTACTACTAAAACTTGTGGAGCTAAACTTGTTATATAATAGCTAAGTTTGAAGAGTTTCTATAAGCTTACTTGGGCTTTCCTCTATTATGGAAAAATATCAGGTATGGCTTAAAGTTTTGAGTATTATATTATTATTAACTCAGTGATTTCAAGACGACAACACCAACTCTATAAATAGGGCTGATCTCTTTGGAACTGATATATAGAATATAGAGAAATCACTGAGTTAATTACTTCCTGAGTCTTTCTTCTTAACAAATCTATTCTTCGAGTCAAACAGTTAAAGCTTCGATTATTGTTCCCGAGTTATTCAAAGGAGTGTAACTTTGAATAAGAGTGTGTAGGTTTTCAGATTCCGGAGGTGAAATTCGTTGAGACCATTACACCATAGTGGGACGAATTAAATACCTTAAAGATAACATCTTTTGGTGTGCCTAACCTACTGATTCCCTACCCACAATTGAGTCATATACAACAGTTTTAAGGTATTTAATTTTCGTATAGATGGAGTCAGTTTTGATGAAGGGACAATTACCCGGCGTATAAGTTAGAGAGGCTAAATGGATGAACTACAAGCGTTGGAGCTTGAAGATGGAATACCTTCTCACCATTGCAAAGGTATTCTACGTGCTATGTGATCCTTGTCCAAAGGAGAATGAAAATGATAAAGCAACCGAGGCACGTGTAAAACCGAGGCCGCCGAAAAGTGAAGAAATGGAAATCGGATGACTTCATTTGCCGATTCACCATTCTGCAAGCATTGAACAACACGTTGTTCAACGTGTTCCATATACACAAAACCGCCGCCGAAGTTTGGTTTGCAATCAAACGAAGGTACGTCAATGAAGATGCTGGTAATAAATCTTTTTTGGTTAATAAATTTGTTGAATACAAGATGGTAGACTCGAGGCCTGTCATTGATCAAGTTAATGAACTCAATGACATAGCCATCGAATGTGCCGATGCGGGTGAATCCATTTCTGAGACATTCCAAGTTTCAACCATCATTGGTAAACTTCCACCTTCTTGGAAAGATTACCAAAAGAAATTGAAGCATAAGAAGAAGGCCATCACCTTAGATGAACTTCTTCAAGGCATCCAAATTGAGACTGAAAGTCTCATACGTGATGGCTCAATTTCTGAGAAGATTGATGGTGTAAACTATGTGGAAAATAAAAATGTTGCCGAAACTTCCAAGGGAAACCAAGGAAAGTTCAAACGGAAAAACAACTTTAAAAATGATGAAAATGGTAAAGCTAAGAAAAAGCAGAAGATTTCTTGCTATGTTTGTGAAAAACAAATCATTTGGCTAAGATCTGCTATTACCGCAAAGGGCAACAGAAAGATGAACAAGCAAATGTAGTTGAGAGCAACTTCATTAGCATGCTTTTCGAAATCTGTCTAGTCAACAATGTCGACTGCATTGGTGGATTGATTCAGGGGCTACATGTCATGTAACTCCAAATCGAAGCTTGTTCAAAACTTATGAAGAAGTGAAAGAGCCAAAAGCAGTTTATTTGGGAAATGCTTCTACAAGCGAGGTCTTGGGCATAGGGACCATTATTCTCCCCCTCACTTCGGGAAAGACTCTTACTTTGAAAAATGTGTACCATATTCCCTCTATGAGGAAGAATCTTGTATCCGTTCCTAAATTGAACGAAAATGGCTTTAAAGTAACCTTTCGCGCCCAACAAGTGAATATCACTAAAAATGGGACGTTTGTTGGAAAGGGCTACATTAAAGACCAAATGTATTTATTAAGCATTGATAATAAAATTACCAGTTCTTCTTACTTTGTTGATTCTAATTTTAATGTTGAAAAGCATGATTTTTGGCATTCTAGATTAGGACATATTGGTATGAATGCAATGAGTCGTATGATTAAATATGAGTATATTCCTAAATCTTCGACTATTTATTCTATGAATAATTGTGAATGTTGCGCTCAATCTAAGTTGACTAAAACATCTTTTAAAAGTGTAGTAAGATCAACTAGGTTACTTGAGTTAATTCATACCGATATTTGTGACAACAAAGATATTTTGACAAGAGGTGGAAAACGTTATTTTATTACGTTCATTGATGATTTTTCTAAGTTTGCATATGTGTATTTACTTAGAACAAAAGGTGAAGCTTTTGACAAGTTTAAAATTTTCAAAGCCGAAGTTGAAAATCAAACCAATCTAAGGATAAAACGATTAAGATCAGATAGAGGTGGTGAATATTTCCCAAACGAGATGATTTCATTTTGTCAACAAAATGGAATTGTTAGGAAATCTTCAGCAACTAATACTCCACCACAAAATGGAGTAGCCGAGAGGAAAAATCGATCCTTAATGGAGATGGTTAGTGCCATGATTATAAATTCAAAATTACCAATGAGCTATTGGGGAGAGGCACTATTAAGTTCTGTTTACATTTGTAACAGAATTGTGAATAAATATATGAAAACTCCATACGAATTATTTAATGGGCGTAAGCCTAATACTCCCTCCGTCCCACGTGAATGCAAACTTATTTCCTTTTTGGTCCGTCCCACGTGAATGCAAACTGCCCAAAATGGAAATAAATTTATTATTTTATATTCACCCTACCCCACCCACTCATTCTCTCTCTTCATTTCCTACCACACAATTTATTCAACCAACTCCACTCATTCTCTCTCTTCATTTCCTACCACACATTTTTATTATCTTAATAATATTTCTTAATTACCGTGCCCGGAAAAATGGTCCTCAATCACGTGGGACGGAGGGAGTATTTCACATTTAAAAGTATGGGGTTGTGTTGCATATGTTTTAGATGCAACTTTGAAAAGAAATAAACTTGGGAGCAAAGCTGTGAAATCTATATTTATTGGTTATTCTTCAATAAGCAAAGCATATAGATTTATGAAAATTAATGACAATCGTGTGTTTGAAGCTACGCGTGCTATTTTTTATGAACATTTGAACATAAAAAGTGTAGACAAGGTAGATATAAACCATGAATTGTCAAAAGAACTTGAAGTAGAAAATGCATCAAGTTCACATGATAATGGTGATGCCATTGCTAATGATGAAAATTTAGACAACAATGAAAATGATGAAATAGTTGAGTTAAGGAGAAGCAAAAGACAAAAAATTGAAAAGAACCTTGGTCCTGGCATGTTTACATATATGTTAGAAGAGGATCCTAAAACTTTTCAAGAAGCTATGTCTTTGTCTGATTCAGACTTGTGGAAAAGAGCCATGGATGATGAAATCAAATCTATCCTTGATAATGAAACATGGACTCTAGTCAATCCTCCTCCTAATACTAAACCTATTGGCTGCAAGTGGGTTTTGAAAAAGAAACTCAAAACTGATGGTACTATTGATAAGTATAAGGCAAGATTAGTAGCCAAAGGTTATAGTCAAAAAGAAGAAATTGACTATTTCGAAACATTTTCACCGGTCACTAAATTTACATCAATTAGAACTATGTTTGCTATAGCATCCGCCTATGGACTAGAGGTTCATCAAATGGATGTTAAAACAGCATTCTTAAATGGAGATTTAGATGAAGAAATTTACATACAACAACCCGAGGGTTATGTCTCTAAAGGAGAAGAACATAAAGTATGTAAATTAAAGAAATCTCTATATGGACTTAAACAAGCACCAATTCAATGGTACAAGAAGTTTAAGCAAGAAATTCGAAAGTTTGGTTTTAAGAGTAGTAAAGTAGAAAGTTGTGTTTTTACTAAAGTTACTCTTAATTATAAAGTTGTTATAACTTTATATGTTGATGACTTGCTAATATTTGGTTCTGATATTAATTGTATTAATGAGACAAAGAACTATTTAAAGCAAGTGTTTGACATGAAGGACTTAGGTCCAGTAGATGTCATTTTGGGGGTTAAAGTGATCAAAAAGGACAAAACTTACATATTAACTCAATCACATTACATTGAGGAAATATTAAAGAAGTTTAATTATTTTGATTGCAAAATAAGTAAAAGTCCTATTGACCCTCATATGAAGTTAGTTCCAAATAAAGGCGAGGCCGTAAATCAAGGAAAATATGCCAAGATAATTGGTAGCATAATGTATGTGGTTAATCATACAAGACCTGATCTTGCATGTGCAATTGGCATACTTAGTAGATTTACAAGTAATCCAAGTGAAGAACATTGGACGGAACTAAAAAGAGTACTAAGATACTTAAAATTCACAATAAACTATGGCTTACATTACAAGTGTAATTCACCTATACTTGAATGTTATAGTGATGCAAATTGGGCATCTGATGTAACCAACTCCAAATCAACGAGTGGTTGGTTATTTACTATTGGAGGAGCCATAGTTGCTTGGTCTTCAAAAAGACAAACATGTGTTGCTTTGTCTTCTATGGAATTCGAGTACATAGCCATGTCAATGGCTAGTAAAGATTTAATATGGTTTAGAAGATTTCTAAGAACAATACCATTTATTGATTCTAAGAAAGGAGCCACAACTTTGTATTGTGATAATCAAGCTGCCATATTCAATACAAAGAATGAGAGAATATCAAATCATAGCAAACACATTGCTATGAGATATAATCATATTAGAGATATGGTTAAAAAGGGAAAGATAGCACTTGAGTATCTTCCTACAAATCAGATGTTAGCTGATCCACTAACAAAATCTTTATCAGGGGATAAAATTACAAAGGTCATGAGAGATATGGGACTATTACCGGTCTAAACAATGTCTTAATTGAAACCAACTTTATCTTAAGGTACAAGTCATAGATTTGTCACCTTATGTTTAAAGTTAAAAGGCAATTCAATATTAGACATTGGTGAAATGGAAACTTTGATACATTTCGAGTGCATAACTTAAAAATAGTGGGGGTGTCACTATTTGAAAGTTTCATATCTGACCTATGCACTTTCATTACCACAACAAGATTAGGATGGATTCAAAATTCTTAATAGACTTATAGCTTTCGTAGAATGCGTTGTTGTAAGTACCCCAATCTGGATCACCCCCTTTCAAACACACGGGAAGCACCGCAGACTCATCAACGCAGTCTCGACAACCCCTCTCACTCAAAACCCTCTCTAAATCCCCAACCAAACCAAGGGAGGAGCCTTTCTAGGATAAAAAGGGACAAAAGGACCTTTCGGGAATTTTCAGGAAATTGGAAAAGCAATAATGGTCCGTACGGACCTCTTTGCTTTAATAATTACTGAATCTTCTTAAAGTCCACAATATTCTCTCAAATCCCGGGGAAAATGATTACCCTCATGCTTAGTTGGTCCGTACGGACCTCTTTGCATGCAAGATGGTCCGTACGGACCTTATTGCATAGGGAACACCATAATTACAGAATATTCACCATCATCACATATTCCCTCAAATCGAGGAAAACCAAAAAACTGGATTACCAGGGAGGTCCGTACGGACCTCTTTGCACCTAATCTGGCACTATAAATAGAGGGCTCCCCCTCCTCATTTTCACACACCTCCCATTTCTCTCTTCCTCCCTAGGCCTTCTGGCTTCCCCTCTAAGTCCTTCCGAGGCATTCCCGGCCCCTTTCGGATCCTTCCGAGGCCTTCCGAGCCCCTCGCGTTGCTCCGAAGCCTCTCCGAGCGCTCCCGAGACGCTCCCGCGCTGCCCCGAGGCACTCTCGAGGTACTCTGAGGCCCCTCGTGGTACTCCGAGGCCTTGCCTGGTCTTTCCACGGTGTCCCGGCTCTTTCCGAGTCAAACCGACGATCCCAAACCACGCCGAAACTCGCCCGAGTGACTCTGCCACCCCAACACACGCCGAACCTCCGCCCGAGTGATCCCGACGATCCCCACGCACGCCGAACCTCTCGCCCGAACGCAGCCTCGCAACCTCAACTCACGCCGAAACTCGTCCGCACAACCGGCCCCTCCCGAAGCAATCCCGATCCGCACCGAACGCTACTCCGACCTCAAACACTATTCCCCATGGAAGACAGACGCGAACCAACATTGGTAAGGCTTCCTTCCATTACTATTTCAATACATTTCCATACATAGCATACAATGTAGACATCCGATACAAAGCATGCATTTTTAAAAAGCACACACACACACACACAACATTTAAAGGATATTAGGGTATCCGAAAGACTCGTTTACGAGGCGACTCTGGGTGAGCTCTAATATTCTAATATTCTCTTCCCGAGGAGTCATCTGACCTTCGAACTCAAAATCTCATCACACAAAAAACAGTTTAAAATTATCTTTAAACTGATGCCCTTTTTCAATGTTTTGGGCTTAATAAAAACGGCGTGGCGACTCTACAAATGCGAAAACAAACGGCGAGACACCTCCAACCCGAAACGCGCAAAGCGGGAAATGCCAGATGCCGGGGCGCGAGCCTCTCGGATCCGGGCTATTTCAGTTGGCGACTCCGCTGGGGATTGTTTTTGTTTTATAATCTTTTTAAACAAAACAAAAGATTTTTAAAACGACGATGAGGGTCAAACTTTCATTTTACCCCTTCCTTTAACTATTGTGTGTGTGTGCACGTGCTTGGTTTTTATTTTACAAAAAAAAATAAAAATACAAAAAAATGCATCAATATACATCTGTGCATACATTTAAAATTCTTCAAAAACTTCGTTTTACTCGTAAAAGAATTTTAGAGACCGCACACTACGCGCACCGCCGCCGGTTACACCGCACACTACTCACACCGCCGCCTCGGTTACACCGCACGCTACGCGCACCGCCGCCTGGATACACCGCACACTACAACCTCAACCCGTGAGTGGTCTCGGTAGCAGTCCGTTAGGTCTTCCTAGGCCTCTTGGACGCGCACGGGATCATTCCAAACATCCCATCCTAGCCAAGCGTCAACCCCGCACGTTTGAGTCTTGAGTCACACTCGGCCCGCACTCTGCTGGTTTTTACCCACCCGTGTCATACGGCCTCGGATACATATACCATGCCGGCCATTTTCGAGTCAAGGCTCGGAACTCAAGATCCCTTGCGCAAGCAAAGTGATGAAAGGTCATGCTAAAATCTTGACCTCGATCTTGATTTCCGAAGCTACACCTGCACGATGTTCCGTCCCTGATATACATCCATGCTCACATGACACCATGTCATCACGCCTTGATACGTCGCCCATGACAATATGACCTGCCAACGCCTAACGTCACGCATCCCTTGCGCAAGCAAGGTAAAGAGAGGTCATGCCGAACTTCGACTCCGATCTTGACTTAGTGGCCGCTCGGTTCACTATTCACATGGCTAACGCATCAAAACGAACATGACAGCTCGGTCCTTAGGTTCGATTTTTCTTTTAGGCCGGTGGAAACCGCTTGCACTATAGGACCCTCGCCCGGGCCGTCCACCCCGGGATGTCGAAATACTGTGCAAAACGAGGGGCTTATAGCCGCACGTATGGTCTCCATCGACCCAGATCTAGCATAGTTGCTAAAAAGAAGAGCAATCTTTTCCAACCTACCTAGGATTCTCGAGAAAACATGTTTTAAGTAAATTAAAACAACAAAAAAAAATCAAAAATAAAAGAAACGGAAACCGCATGCCACGTGAGCTTTCCCCTTTTATCCCGTTAGGCCATTCCCGTGTCTAAACCTTGCCCGTCACCCTCCAACTAACAGAGAGTGGTCGAGAGTACCCGGAACCCGTCTCCCAAAGTGTCAAAACAAAGAAGGTCCTACCTCCTTCCCACTCGTCACCAGACACCGTCAATTCCCCATGGCCAAGTCGGTGGATAACAACGATGAGAACGGGACCTTACCCCCAAGAAATTTCCCAACATTGGAAGAAGTTTGGCAGTCCTCATGGCTATTGAGAAACGTCAAGGTGAGCAACAAGCTCGATCGAAGGTGCCATGCACCACTTCGGAACATTAGCCACCCAACTACCTGGGGCTTCCCAAGTCATGATCGCTCCTACAGCCTCTAACGTCTCTCATTGTCTCCCGTAAGTCAACCCGTTACCCTCATACGAGCCATGCGCTTATGACGTAAGGCCACAAGACCTTCCAGAGGAAAGCCTCGCCCATCCAGCCTCCCGAGGTCCCGGTACCACCGCCGAACAACGAACACATCTCGTGGGACGTCTCGCGACAGTGCTTGTCCTGGAAATGGAATTCCAGATGCAATGAACGAGGGCCATCCTCGACGAAAGAAGAAGCTATCTTCTCAACAAAACCGAAAAAGAGGTACGAATCCGGTGATCCCACGGAACCCTTGGAGAACCCTCAGAAAGTTTGACTACTATGTCATCTACTCCAAAGAAGCCTAGCTCGCACAAGGCCACGGCAATGTTCGCTCCATGATCAGCTGGGACGAGCTTCGCACCGCCACCGAAGGCCCGAAGGTCCGTATAATCCAACCCCGTCTTGGGAAGATCTCAAAGCCACTATTGATGCTTCAAGAAAGGCTATGACAGGAACGAATTGAAATGCGCAGCCGGCCTTACGCCAATCGTGCTCCTCCCACTACGTAAACGGGAGAGACAAGCAAAACCATAAGTCCAGAGGTGAATGTTCGACACGTTCCGGTCAAATCCCAAATGAATCCTCCACGGACAGACAAAAGGCCAGCCATACCCGAGCCACGAATTGAAAAGGGGCCCTACGCCAAAGAAGCCGAAATCTTGGACCCAAAGGTCGAAGATCCTGTCTTGACACACTCAAGCGCACTCAGCTAACATCTCACTCGGTCCTTACTCACTTCATCTTACCCGCACAAGCTCAAGTTGGAAGAAAGCCCGGCCTGCACTATGGTTCCCATCACGTGACACCCGATGAAGCAGCTCAGATGATTGGCAACGTCAATTACAAAGAATATCATCACCTTCACAGTAGCTCGACCTTCCAAAATTTGGGGCCGACCACAACGAGCCTCTCTACATAACAGCTCAACCGGACGAGCGTCGTCTCCCACGGGTGTTGGTAGATGGGGATCATCCATGAACGTCCTTCCAGCCAAAATGATGGATTTGCTAGGGATCAAAGCAACCGATCTAAAGCCCTCGACTGTGCAATCAAGGCATACGACTCAACATCCCGCCCAGCCTTGGGAATAGCCTCCTTGAACTTGTGGTTTGGGAAAACAAATGGTCCCGACGGATTTCCAAGTCATCGACATCCCGATCACATTCATCGCCATTTTGGGACGCCCTCGCTACACCCGCATCAATGGGGTGGCATCCACTCTCCATCGGTGCGTAAAGTTCGTCCAAGGAACAGATCTTACCATCATCTACGGTGATAGCGTAGTCAACGAAAGGACCGACACAAACGGCGTCCCGGTCTTAGAGATCAAACCCGACGATGATGGCATGATGCTAACAGGTTCACCATCGAAAGCCCAAAGGCCCAAGTGTGCCAC
The DNA here is from genome assembly GCA_022495995.1 of Adenophora triphylla var. japonica. Lineage (NCBI taxonomy): Eukaryota > Viridiplantae > Streptophyta > Magnoliopsida > Asterales > Campanulaceae > Adenophora > Adenophora triphylla. The sequence continues at coordinate 16,959 of JAFEMH010007524.1, read as the reverse complement.
ATAGACTCCGCCTTTGATTTGGGACAAGATCCCTCCCCCGATGAAAATGATGAAGCACATGAACTACATCCCGGGCTCGGCTTGGGAAAACGCCATCGTGGCACCCAATGTATCATCAATATCAAAGAACAATACCCGCACGGCTCGGGATACTCTCCTACTCCCGAACACATTGCGGAGGACAAGCGAGCCGCACGAAAACGCTCCACGTATAACAAAAGAGGCTTGCACGCCATCTCCGATCTTCGTCCTATAGCTTCGACATGACCAAGTACTTCACAAAGAAGGCCGGCAACTTGGAAGAAGATCCAAAAGGGAACAGAGCCGATCAACGCCAAACAAAGCCGGCCGACAAACATGGACAAGCTCCGGCAGAACCCGGCAAGATTCAGAGGCCTCAAGCCAAATCCCGTCCGAAGAGCATTTCTCGACACACCGCCTCGGGGATCCACAACCACCACTATTCACAATGAATTTTGGTTCGGGAAAACCCTCTTGGCGTAAGAACTCGAAAACTCTCTGTCAACACTCCCGCCTCAACAAGCGGGACGAGTCCGCATTCGAGCTAGTAATGCCCAAGACAAAAGCAAAAGACTCCGCAGACGATGCTTGGGACGAGCCACCGCTCCACCTCGCTTCTTCAAAGAAGAAATCGAGATGCCAGATCTAATCGATTTTGTTTCGATAACTCGTGATAGCAATGATCGGGAACGGTGACATAAAGCCCTTCAAGCCCCATCTCCTATCAAGCTCATTGCCACTCAATAACCGGGCCACCTTCTCCTGACCCACCGCCAAAGAAAAGGACATGATCGAACAACTTGGTCTCGACCCTCGAGTCCTAGAGTCTAGTGTCAAAACTCATCCCGAGTCCATTATCTTTGAATTTGAGTCTATCGAGTCATCCGATGGCCTCACGCCGAAGATTACGAACTCATTGCCAATAATGTATTCCCGTATGCTCTTAATGAATGCTTCGATCTTTCCGAGTATCCTCTCATTGCATCTTTAACAACCGATAAATTAACTAACACACAAACAGCTTAATAACGATTCACTTGATAAAGAAGCGTACATTAAACGAACAATACATTAAGCACATCTTTAAGCATGTTGTCAAACGAGAGAAAACCGGGCCCAAGCCGCCGAGGAGGTTTTAACCAAAGTGAATTTGGGAACCGCCAAGAGCCAAAAGAGACGCAAATCGGAAGTTTCTTCACCGGCACAGCAAGACGCATTGATCGCACCGCCAAAGAGTTCGTGGACGTGTTCGCTTGGTCCTACCGAGACATGCCCGGATTAGATCCTAACATTGTGGAACACCGGATTCCCTTAAATCCCGAGGCTAAGCCCATCAAGCAAAAGCTACGCCGAATCAAGCCGAAATGGTCTTTACAAGTCAAAGAGGAGATCGAAAAAATGCTCCGCGTCGACTTCATCGTGGTGATCGAGTACCCCACATGGCTCTCCAATATCGTCACGGTCACCAAGGCCAATGGAAAAGTACGCTGTTGCGTGGACTTCCGAGATCTCAACAAAGCAAGTCCCAAGGACGATTTTCCACTACCCAACATCGACATGTTGGTAGACACTATGCCAATTTCGAAGTCAAGTCCTTCGTGGACGGTTCTGCCGGCTACAATCAAATCAAGATGGCCGAAGAAGACCAAGAAAAAACAGCTTTCACAACCCCTGGGAACCTATCGCTACACGCAATGCCGTTCGGACTAAAGAACGCTCGGGCTACCTACCAACGGGCAAAGCAACCGCCCTCTTCCACGATATGATCCACAAAGAGATCGAAGTGTACGTTGATGACATGATCATTCACTCAAAGGGATCGATGGACAACACCTCACTGCACCCGAGAAAATTCTTCAATCGCCTCCGAAAACACTCAATGAGGCTTAACCCCGCCAAATGCACATTTGGGGTTAGCCGAGGCAAGGTTTTGGGATACATGGTCACCGAGAGAGGCATCGAGGTTGATCCTCAAAAGATCAAGGCCATCATCGAAATGAGACCACCGCAAACTCGCAGAGGTGAAAAGCTTCATGGGCCGCCCGCAATATATCGCCCGCTTCGTCAACCAATTGACCTCTATGTGCGAGCCAATCTTCAAACCGATGAAGAAGAACGCCGACATCGAATGGAACTCGAATGCCAAGATGCCTTTGAGAAAATAAAAGCATACCTTGTGAGTCCTCCGATTCTCTCGTCCTCCCCACGAGGAAAAGCCACTGTTGCTATACCTAATCGTGACCGACACCGCAGCTTGGAGCCATGCTCGTCAAGAAAAGAAGGAGTCACGAGTCGAAAACGCCATCTACTTCGTCGCCGAAAGTTTCAAGGCAAATAACTCAATTACTCGCCCTCGAGAAAACCTGCGCAGCCTCCGGTATGGGTTGTCGGGAAACTACGGCACTACATGCAACGCACACGGTACACTTGGTTTCCAAAATGGACCCAAATAAGTACCTCTTCGACAAACCATCTCTCACAATGAGGCTCGCCAAATGGTCTTTCTTCCTAGCGGAATTTGACATCAAGTACGTAAACCAAAAGTCAATCAAGGGACGGGCCATGGCCGAACAACCGGCCGATTTCCCAACCGACGAGGCTCGAGGCCCCGAACCACAATTTCCAGACGAGGGAATCTTTCGCAATCGAAGGCGAAAATCGATGGCAACCGTTCTTCGACGGAGCAGCCAACAAAAAGGGAAACGGCATCGGTATGCTCTTGGTAGATCCCAAGGACGAGCACACCCCAATTGCTATAAAGCTCAATTTCGAGGTAACCAACAATGCCGCCGAATATGAAGCCTCGCGCCGGACTACAAGCCGCACTCGAGAGGAATGTCCGTAAACTCGAAGTTTATGGGGACTCGGCCTTGATCATCAACCAAGTCTCCAACAAGTGGAAAACCATAGACCTGTGCTTGCAAAAATACCATGCCCGCATGGAGGACCTCATCACACAATTCGAAGAGGTCACCTTCCACTACTTGCCAAGAGACCGAAACAGTTTGCAGATGCCTTAGCCACCTTGGCTTCCCTTGTGGAAATCCCCGAAGGAAAAGCAATCAAACCCTTCAAAGTCGGACGAAAGGAAATTCCCGCCACCGGTTGTGAGATCGAACCGTAACCTAAGCCCGTCAATGAGCCATGGTATAACCGTATCTTCCAATACCTCAAGAGCGGGAAACCACCTTCATGAACAAGGAAGACCCACACACGTAAAGGGTCAAAACCAAGAGCATCATGGCCCTAAAACGCCTCGCCTCTCACTTCGTCATCCTCGGGACATGCTATACAAGAAACGCTACCACGGGCCACTCCTACGCCGCATCGCCCAAGAAGAAGCAAACAAGTTCATGAACGAAGTCCACAATGGGGCTTGCGGTCCCCACATGAACGCCGCAGCCCCGATGCAAATCATTCTCGTGATGGGCTACTACCGGATCTCCATGGAGGCAGACATTGCATCCACTTTGTCCGAAGCCGCGACAAGTGCCAACGGTTCTCCAACCTCAATCATCTACCTCCTCACGATCTCTACCGCATGACTACACCTCGGCCATTCGCCACTGGGGAATTGACGTCATCGGGAAAATCGCTCCGCCAGCAAAGAACGGCCACGAGTTCATCTTAGTAGCCATCGACTACTTCACCAAATGGGTCGAAGCCAAGTCCTACAAGGTACTCACCTCCAAGAAGGTCGCGCATTTCCTCAAGGAAAACATCATCTCGCCGATACGGCATCCCAAATGAGGTCATATCGTACAATGGTTCACACTTCGAAGGGGAATTCGACTGCATCGCCGGCTGAATTCAAGATCACACGCCACAAATCTTCTCCCTACCGGCCACAAACAAACGGCGCCATGGAAGCAAGAAACAAAACCCTCGAACGGATCATCCGAAAAATGACCACCCGAGGACGAGATTGGCCCGAGAAGCCGCACCTTGCACTTTGGGGCTACCGCACATCGCCGTAATGTACCACGGGAGAAACCCCATTTGCCCCGACATACGGGATGGAAGCAGCCCTTCCCATCGAATTGGAAATTCCCTCACTCCGAGTGCCGCTGAAAATGACATCAACGAAGTTGAATGGCTCCGGCCGACATGACGAATTGGCTCGCTAGACGAGCGACGACTAAAGGCCATGGAACACGTCCGAGCCTATCAAAGCAGGATGGCTAGAGCTTTCGACAAGAAAGTCAAATCCCGAGACATCGTGGAAGGTGACCTTGTACTCAAAGAAAAGCCTCCCACTCGAACCAACCCACCGGGAAAATGGGAACCCACATGGATCGGCCCTTTCGTGGTTCAAAAGATCTTCTCCGAGGCGCCATGAAGCCGATGCACCTAGACGGCAATCCCTTCATGAATCCAAATAACGGAAGCAAACTTCGCAGATACTTCGCCTAAAGAAGAACAACCTGTGCATCTCTTGGCACTCCATCTAGTGTCGAACTACGCAGCACTCGAGCCCTCTAGTCCGGGGAACGTAGGCAACCTTAATTGGTCCGGTCTAAAAATACACAAAAAGTCAAAAGTTTGAATGTCAATCAAGACCTCCATCAAGCTACGCACTTTTCAAGAACACGCCCAACAAATACCTTGACCAAGTCAAACGACGGCGGCAACATCAAAGGACATCCGAGGGTCACTCAAAGATCAAACGACCGACTCATGTCTCGCTTCCAAGCCAGGGCTTGTCTTCGCCCTCACGCGCTTCAAAAAAAAAAAAAAAAGAGCTCGAGCAAGGGCTCACAAAAAAAAAAAAATAAAAAAAGAGCTCGAGCAAGGGCTCACAAAAAAAAAGAAGCTCAAGCGTAAGCCGCAAAAAGAGGTCAAGAGCCCGACGCCAACAAGAGGCAAGAAAGCCACAAAAAAGACCGTCAAAACGACTTGTCAAGGGATCATTCAACCTCTCACCCAAGCACAAAGCCTAAGCAAAAGGGATTGCCGTCATGGCCTGCATCGCTTCAAGTCCGCAAATGCAATGTAAAAGTCCAAAGATGGACGCCGACAAAGTGCACAACAAAAGCAAAGGCAAACAAGAGATCTTGCAAGGCTCGACAAAGCTTTAAAAGTAAATCACAAATCACTAACGGTTACAACATTTCTTGATGAGTTCAAGCACGGTCTACTCTCAAGTTCACAACATGCTAAAAGACAAACTTAATACATTTAACTAATAATGTGTTTGCAATGCAATGAATGGATACCTAGGAGGTCATTCCGCGCCGTCCGCGCTTGTCCTCGCCATTCTTTCCTTTCTTCCCTCGTCCCCTGGCGAGTCTTCTTTCGCTCCACGTGAACCAACTCGCGTCTCTCACCCGAGATCGGGGGTCCTCCCCGTAGAGTCAAACAATCCAAGAGCTCTCGTGGCTTCATTCGCCCGTGCTTCGGCTCGGATCTCCTCCCCGCGAGCCCGCAAAAGAGGACCTCTCCCCGTCGCCGGTCAACTCTAGTCTCGTAGTCAAACAAAGTGTCTCCCGTCACATCCAAAGGGTCGACTGTGCTTCGGCACTCCTAAGGCAATAGCTACTACGGCAACCGGGTCCTGTAATCGCTACACGCCTCGCTTCTCCAAGACCACTGGGATCGCCCAACACGCCGCTTCATACTGTGCCAGGTACCGAGTCGTCAATACGACGCTCCCGACGTCTAAGGAGTACCACAGAGGGAAAGCGGAATACTTCCATACCCTCGTAAAATACAAGAAGGCACCAAGCCGCCATACAAAGAGGAACTACTTCCGCAAAGCAGCAAGGTCATCCTGGCCCAACAAAGGCTCCCGCTTCATCCCAAACCGCCGGAAACAAGCGACGGAATATAGAAGGAGGACCAAGACAAACCTCGGGAACTCGACAACGTAGGACCCTTCCCGCAAGATCCTCCTAGTCTCAATCCTCCAGCCAAGGAACCCACCGGATTCGATGCGTACCAAGCCGTGCCATCCATCTCTCCCAAGCGGATCGATCCATATCCAACACAAGAGGTCGCTGAGCAAATGACCACGGGCTAAACGACGTCGGAGCCTCGGCATGGCCTGAAGTCTCTCTCGCAGCCCACAAGGTGAGCAAAGCGGGGCTTCCCTCTCATGAACCGATCCCGCCGCGGACGGTCGATACCATGAAGAGTCTCCCCAAAGACCAATGGGACAATATCCTCTCCACTCCGCAAAGGCCCTACCACATCTAGCAAAGCCCCATCGCAAATGCCAAGGGAACTGACCAGAAAAAGCGTCGCTATCGTGCACAAGGCGAATGCATCCCAAGAGACGTCACTCTCATCATCAACCATGAACCGCTCCGGCAGCTCAGAAATGTCGATATGACCCGAATCAAGGATCATGCCCCGCACTTCTTCCAACGAAGTACGAAGAAAGCCTCGCAAGCTTCACGCTCACCGCAAAGACCACCAATCAAAGGAAGCGAGATGGCCTCCACCTCCGGCCCTCCAATCAAAGCCCGAAAATCCTCAAAAGTGGGCACCATTTCATTGTAGGAGAAACAAGACACATGCCTCCTAACATCCTGTAACTTCGCGGCAGCCCGCAACAAATCCCAATCAGAACCAACTCCTTAAAAGACCAAATCGAGCAAAGACGAAACCTTACCTCGAAAGCCCGTCTCGATGCCTCATACGGCGCCGCATCCACGTTTTCAACTGCTCAAGGAAGTGTGCTTGCCTCTCCCGCGAAAGCCTCGGCAAAATTCTAGGGACGTACGAAGAATCCATGGCAAAAATGGAGGTTCCTAGAGAAAATGGGGAAGAAAGCTCGAAAATGGCCGCAAATGGGGAAATGGGGAAGAACTGCACACTCGGAAAGCATTTATCTCCTTCCCAAAAGCAAGGTTGGTCCGTACGGACCTCTTTGCATGCTAAGTATGTCCGTACGGACCTTTTTGCAAACAAAACCCATTTTCCCCAAAGAAACAGCATAACAACCACCGTCCTCGCAGGACCTTGCTCCAAACTACCCAAACACCGGCCAAAGCCATTCCCGCAAACAAACACTACCCACAAACGCACTCTCACTCACGTGGCATGCACAAAATAAAAATAATACTAGCAACCATTTCTAGGACAAATCCCGGGAATCACAAAAATGACATTACATCTTAAAATAAAATGCTGTTTGCCGTGCAAATATGAGTGTTTTATTACAGGAATATCAAATGTCTGTTGCTAAACAAAAAAAAAAAGAGGGATATGAAAAGAGGGAAAGCAAATGAATACTAATCAGACTCCTCAGCATCATCATCCTCGCCGAGGTCCTCCAGAGAGAAGTCGGGCATCCCTGTGAACTCGCCCGCCACATCCTCGTCATCAGAATACCGAGCCCCCGCCGGAGGCTGCCACTCAAAGTAATCTGAAGGATCAAATCCGGCGAAAGGATCAAAGAAGGAAGGCTCTGACGAACCTCGCCCCGCGCATCCCGAGGAGGGAAGAATCGATAAAAGGGCCGCCCCCGAGCTCCCTGAAGACGTCCCAAGATCCATGCTATGCCGCCTCGAAGGTCCCTCCCGCCGCGGCTCCGGCTCGGCTCTAGGCGGAGGAACGTCTGCTAATGCCTCGAAGGCATAGGCTCGTACGCCGGCACGCGTCGCGAAGACCGGCAAGATATCTTCGACGCCATCTTCTTCGCAAACGACCTCATCGCCACATAACGGCGAGTCAAAGATATCATAGGCTCTCCCAGGACTCCGCACCAACAAGCAGCCAAGGAAACGCTCAAAGAATACAGCTTACACTCGACAACAAAAAGAGAAAAATGCGTAAAAGATGCCAAGATGGAAAAGAGACAAAGACACTCACCGATCTATCGGGATCCACTATATGCGCAGAGCTCGCCAGAACGGGCATGCACACCCTCCTCCTCGATCCGTCCCCTGACATACGTGAAATCCGGCCCCGCATCGGAACCTCGGGGGAGCCCGCGGGCCCGCCTCTCTCTCCTCGCGCACTCGCGGCGTCCTCAGCTTCCTCCTCACGAAGGCCCCGTACTCCTCTCCATACAAAATAAACTCCTCGGCGCCCACACCGCCAAGGTATCTCTCAAAGTCAAGCACATCCATATCCCGGGAATCAAGCATCCCAAAGGGAGGGTCCCTCGGAGCCACGGGAAGCACACCGGGGCCGTCTTTGCCGCGAAGACCCGCTCCCCTGTGTACATGACATCGCAGTCAAGCCCCGCAAAGCATCTTCCGTCAAGGCTGTCACTCCTGGGAGCCCCCTCAAACTCATCCCCTCATATCGAGCCCACGGGAACAAAACGAACCCCTCCGGGCTACCCTCTCCGTACGCTCCCCGCACATCCCCGTAGGCGATGGTGAGCTTCCCCGCCGGGTCCTCCTCTTCCTCGTCGTACGAGCCCAAATTTCAAAGATAGCAGGTACGCAAAGAATGTACTCTTGATCTCTATCCCACGGGAAACACCGAAAAACCTCATAAAACCACACTCGTGACAAAAACAGAATGCTCAAGTGCAAAAGAAAACGGAGAAACGACAAGTTGCTAAATCAAAACAAGAATAAACTCATACCTCCAAAGCAAAGTCAAAACAGCCAACGAATCGCCACACCCCGGCTAAACCGGTCCAAAGAGAAGTAGAGCTCAGCCAAGCCTGCCTCGCCCCAAGCAATATCACAGACCCTATCCAGATCAATCAAGCTCTCCAACAGAGCAAAGGGAGCCGCAGTCGCGTGGTTCGAGAACAAAGTCTCGGAAAGTGCATACCACAAAAAGGAGCGCGCCAGCTGCTCCGCCGTCACCTGGCCGGTACCCTGAGCATAGGCCCCAATACCGGCCGTGATCCTCGCTCCACATCACTATACAACATCCCTGTGCCCTCGCGAGGACGAGGCTCAAAGCCCGGAGCTCTGGCCAACACAACATCGGAGATCATATCTCTCCACCGCACCGGCCCTCCTTCAAGGAAAGCCCTAATCGCAAAGAAAGTCGGTCGGCGTCACCGTCACCTCTCCCGGCTCAGGATGGAAGGTGTGGGTGGTATCCCACCAATACTCGTAAAGGCTAAGGAAGACGCTCTTGTTCTTCCTCGTGTCGTAAACTCCGGCCTGTGTTCTCGACGAACACCCCTGTGCCGTAAGCGTAGACCGGCCTCCTGGGACTCGGCCTACCATCCATAGAAATATCGGGCATCCGCGCCACACCAACAACAATGCCTCGAGCGATCCCCGAGTCTTCATCCTCTTGGCCTTCCCCGTCCATAAGCCCCGCATCCCGCAGTAAACACAAAGAAAGGTACGTCAATCACAGTACTTAATACAAAACAAAAGGCACAAAAATCCGTCCCAACACGGAAAGCCATGAAAAATAACCCGTCACAAAACACGGCACACATTGCACATATTTTTCACATATAACCCGTCACAAAACACGGCACATGTCGCACATAATTTTCACATACATTATCCATATAATTTTTCCCATGCAGTCCGTCACAAAACACGGCACACACTGTACACATTTTCAAAAAAAAAAAAAAAAAAAAGGGGATTAAGCCCTACACGACACATTTTCAAAAAAGTCTGTCCCAACACGGAAAGCCATGAAATAACCCGTCACAAAAACACGGCACATATTGCACATATTTTCCCTACAAAGTCCGTCACCCAAAAACATGGCACACACGGCACGACACATATGCATAACACATTTTTCAAAAAAAATCCGTCCCTACACGGCACACACTTTCAGACAAAACCCGTCACAAAACACGGCACATGTCACATTTTTTTCACAAGATTTGTCACTACACGACAAACTTTTCTCATAATGTACATACATAAATAGCATACGGTACAAAACACCAAAGCATGTATTTAATTAGAGAAGCACTTTATTTTCACAAATAAAAGCTAATCTACACATTTCTGCACAAAATACACATACCCACAATTTTTACATGTCCATTTTCAACAATTCATCAAGAATTTCACAAAAGGCATAAACAAATAACAAAAATTCAAAAATGCGAAAAACTAAAATCTAGTTCTAGCATTCAAAAATTCGAGCAGGGAATCAAAACGGAACGGATTTCTTACCTCCCCGACGTTCCTAGAACGACGATTGTGCACCTCCGGATTCGGATACAAGACATCCGGGTTCTTCGAAGATGGAACGAACGAAATCCAATTTCTTTGAAGCTCCATCCGTTGCTCGACCACCTCTTGACTGCGTTGACGACGACTCCTTCGAGACCTTCAGCCATGGCAAGCAATTCAAGCAAAAAAAATTGTTGATTTTGGTTAACAATGGAGGATTTTTTCTCTCTCTCTCTCTCTCGCCTGGTTCACGAACTGGAAATGGGAAATGAAGGGGATGCCTCGGTTTTAAACCCAGTCAAAACCTGGGAACCGTAAATTTCAACATTGGTCCGTACGGACCTCTTTGCAGCCAGTTGGTCCGTACGGACCTCTTTGCAAGGGGTGGCCAAATTACTTTCCTGCCCTTATAATCTTTGCCCCTGGCTGTCCTAAGGCCTTTTCCAGCAAATCCAAGTGCAGAATGGTCCCTAACCCTTCAATTCAACCCCCGGCAGTCAGTGTAAGCCCGAACCTCGCCCACTTCAACGGCAATTCAATCCCCGGTCGTCAGTGTAAGACCGGTCCTCGCCCACTTCAACGACAACTCAACCACTGGCCCTCAAAAGAGGTCCGAAGTCATCTTCCCAACAGAAAAGGGCCCCTACAAGGTCACGCATCCCCAGCAATTCAAGCACCGGCAGTCAGTGTAAGCCCGAACCTCGCCCACTCAACGGCAATTCAAGAAGGAGCCAACACCTCCCAAAGACGAATATCAAGGCACGAGACGCCTCCAAAACGCCCGACGGAAGGAGCCAACACCTCCCAAAGACGAATATCAAGGCACAAGACGCCTCCAAACGCTCAACGACAACTCAACCACCGGCCCTCAAAAGAGGTCCGAAGTCATCTTCCCAACGTAAAAGGGCCCCTACAAGGTCACGCATCCCTGCAAAGCAACTCAAGCACCGGCCGTTGTAAGCCCGAACCTCGCCCACTTCAACGGCAACGCAAGCACCGGCCATCAAAGTAAGCCCGAGCTCCTCCCCCAACAAGTCAAAGGGAAGTCATACAAGACTGCATATCCCCAGCACCGACCATCATCCTTGCCCACTCAACGGCAAAACAAGCACAAGAAGGAGCCAACACCTCCGAGTACAAGTCCCAAGGTAAGAAGCGCCTCCAAAATGCCAAATGGTGAAGCAATCACCGGCCGTCATCCTTGCCCACTTCAACGGCAACGCAAGCACCGGCAGTCATCGTAAGTCCAACCTTCTACTCAACATGCAAAAACACAAAGGCATCTACGCCTCTCGCAATCAAAGCACAAGGCAGCCATGCCTCCACAACTGCCGCTAGAAGACGATTCAAAGTCCTCGCGCATAACATCAACCGCCGCCAGAAGACGATTCAAAGTCTTCCCGCGTGGCACCAACCGCCGCCAGAAGACAATTCAAAGTCCTCCCGCGTGGCACCAACCGCCGCCAGAAGACGATTCAAAGTCCTCCCGCGTGGCACCAACCGCCGCCAGAAGACGATTCAAAGTCCTCCCGCGTGGCACCAACTGCGGCTAGAAGACGATTCAAAGTCCTCGCGCATAACATCAACTGCGGCTAGAAGACGATTCAAAGTCCTCGCGCATAACATCAACTGCGGCTAGAAGACGATTCAAAGTCCTCGCGCATAACATCCACCGCCGCCAGAAGACGATTCAAAGTCCTCCCGCGTGGCACCAAAACCGCCGCCAGAAGACGATTCAAAGTCCTCCCGCGTGGCACCAACCGCCGCCAGAAGACGATTCAAAGTCCTCCCGCGTGGCACCAACCGCCGCCAGAAGACAATTCAAAGTCCTCACGCGTGGTGCAACCACATTCAGAAGATGATTCAAGTCCTCACGCTATCCCCGGCCCGGAAGGCCTTAAACCACCCGATTAGGAAAATCATAAAATTTCCATCCCAGGACACCACCACGTCCTCACAATTGACCTCGGCGGTCACCACATCTTAGACACCACCCCGTCCTTACCACCGACCTCGGCGGTCACACAACACTTCAGTGGCACTACCACGCCCGCACTCACAGATTTCAAGACCTCCCGAACTACGACTGTGCTTGATTCCCGCCGTGGATACGTAGGAATCCTATCACAGGTCCAGCCATCGACCCCTGCGGTCACCCAGGACACCACCACGTCCTTACCACTGACCTCGGCGGTCACACGACACTTCAGGGCACCACCACGCCCGCATTTACAAAACACTCACCCCACACCCGAACTACGACTGTGCTTGATTCCCGCCGTGGATACGTAGGAATCCTATCACAGTGGTCCAGCCTTACCGACCTAAACGGTCACACAATAGGACACCACCACGTCCTCACACCGACCTCCCTTGGCCACATTATCTCCCAAAGACGCGATCCAGATTAGGACCCTTATCTTATCGGCGACCCCACTTCTTTCATAAGTGACGTCGTCGAGGGGCTTCGTAAGTACCCCAACTGGATCACCCTTTCAAACACACGGGAAGCACCGCACTCATCAACGCAGTCTCGACGACCCCTCTCACTCAAAACCCTCTCTAAACCCCCAACCAAACCAAGGGAGGAGCCTTTCTGGGATAAAAATGGACAAAAGGACCTTTCGGGAATTTTCAGGAAATTGGAAAAGCAATAATGGTCCGTACGGACCTCTTTGCTTTAATAATTACTGAATCTTCTTAAAGTCCACAATATTCCCTCAAATCCCGGGGAAAATGATTACCCTCATGCTTAGTTGGTCCGTACGGACCTCTTTGCATGCAAGATGGTCCATACGGACCTTATTGCATAGGGAACACCATAATTACAGAATATTCACCATCATCACATATTCCCTCAAATCGAGGAAAACCAAAAAACTGGATTACCAGGGAGGTCCGTACGAACCTCTTTGCACCTAATCTGGCACTATAAATAGAGGGCTCCCCCTCCTCATTTTCACACACCTCCCATTTCTCTCTTCCTTCCTAGGCCTTCTGGCTTTCCCTCTAAGTCCTTCCGAGGCATTCCCGGCCCCTTTCGGATCCTTCTGAGGCCTTCCGAGCCCCTCGCGGTGCTCCGAAGCCTCTCCGAGCGCTCCCGAGATGCTCCCGCGCTGCCCCGAGGCACTCTCGAGGTACTCTGAGGCCCCTCGTGGTACTCCGAGGCCTTGCCTGGTATTTTCACGGTGTCCCGGCTCTTTCCGAGTCAAACCGACGATCCCAAACCACGCCGAAACTCTGCCCGAGTGACTCCTGCCACCCCAACACACGCCGAACCTCTGCCCGAGTGATCCCGACGATCCCCACGCACGTCGAACCTCTGCCCGAACGCAGCCTGCAACCTCAACTCACGCCGAAACTCGTCCGCGTACAACCGGCCCCTCCCGAAGCAATCCCGATCCGCACCGAACGCTACTCCGACCTCAAACACTATTCCCACGGAAGACAGACGCGAACCAACATTGGTAAGGCTTCCTTCCATTACTATTTCAATACATTTCCATACATAGCATACAATGTAGACATCCGATACAGCATGCATTTTTAAAAAGCACACACACACACACAACATTTAAAGGATATTAGGGGTATCCGAAAGACTCGTTTTACGAGGCGACTCGGGTGAGCTCTAATATTCTAATATTCTCTTCCCGAGGAGTCATCTGACCTCCGAACTCAAAATCTCATCACACAAAAAACAGTTTAAAATTATCTTTAAACTGATGCCCTTTTTCAATGTTTTGGTCTTAATAAAAACGGCGTGGCGACTCTACAAATGCGAAAACAAACGGCGAGACACCTCCAACCTGAAAACGCTGCAAAGCGGGAAATGCCAGATGTCGGGGCGCGAGCCTCTCGGATCCGAGCTATTTCAGTTGTGGACATTCTCGATAAGTCTACCTATACAAGTAAAGAAGTGAGAGGCCGCTTCTTATGGATTACTCCGGTAAAATTCCTAGAGTACTTGCGAACACCAGGATTAAGCACAAGGCCCAACTACAAGGTGCTGCCAAGATCAAAAGGAACATGAAATCATACATGACGAGGATATGTCTCCCTAAGAGGTTTCACATTCAACCATAAAGTTTAAGGCTCGTCCACTTAATGGGTATTCGTTATGTAAAGAAGCTGAAATTGTTTAGTGTCATTATATGTAAATAAGTGGGGGATTGTTATATGTAGTAGTATTCACATATAATACTTGGTCATCTCCCATATTGAGTTTGTAAACCAACCTTTCATTCATGGTATAAAGTCTTTTTATTCATTTCTTGTTTTCTTGTGTCTTCTTTATCCCACATGGGATTACTACTAAAACTTGTGGAGCTAAACTTGTTATATAATAGCTAAGTTTGAAGAGTTCCTATAAGCTTACTTGGGCTTTCCTCTATTATGGAAAAATATCAAGTATGGCTTAAAGTTTTGAGTATTATATTATTATTATATATATATATATATACTCCATCCGTCCCAATAAAAGCTTCACTAATTACCCAAAAGGGCGTCCCGTTAGAAGCTTCACCTTTCCTTTTTTGGCAAAGAATCTTTACTATTTTCTCCACTCATTCTCTCTCCTACATTATTTTAATACTCACAACACCATTATAATTTATTATTCCCTCCATTAATTATCTCTCCTATTTTCAAATTATACTCACAATATTTTTTTTTCCTCCTATTTTCATAATTTGCGTGTCCACCCAAAAGGGTGAATCACTTATTGGAAAGGAGGGAGTATATATATATATATATATATATATAATATATAAGAAAGAAATAAATAAATTAATTTAAATATTAATTAAATCTTGATACCGGTTATGGTATTAAGGAGGGAGGAAGTATATCAGTTTAAATGCTTAGGGTTGTAACTCTTTGAATGGTCATTTACAAAAGAGTATGACTGTTCGGAGGGGCACGCCCGGATCGGCCGTGCAAGGCAAAGAGCACGCCCGTGCAAGTACGGAGCGGCCGTGCCAATTTTGGTGACACGCCCGTGCAAAAGCATGGAGCGGCCGTGCAACTTTGGTGACACGCCCGTGCAGCTGAGGCACAAGTTCGGAAAAGTTGTGTCTTTTCAAGACGACAACACCAACTCTATAAATAGGGCTGATCTCTTTGGAACTGATATATAGAATATAGAGAAATCACTGAGTTAATTACTTCCTGAGTCTTTCTTCTTAACAAATCTATTCTTCGAGTCAAACAGTTAAAGCTTCGATTATTGTTCCCGAGTAATTCAAAGGAGTGTAACTTTGAATAAGAGTGTGTAGGTTTTGTATCCTGGAGGTGAAATTCGTTGAAACCATTACACTATAGTGGGACGAATTAAATACCTTAAAAATAACATTTTTTGGTGTGCCTAACCTACTGATTCCCTACCCACAATTGAGTCATATACAACAATAAGGCAGAATACCTGCAGCCTGCTACAAAGGCATTGCACAGATTTTACGCCTGCATTTCACCATAAGTAAAAGCAGTCGATTTTTCAAATTCAAAATCTTTTGTAATATGCCACTTTTCTTCTTTTAATTGTATCCCCACCATGCTTCATAAAGCTACAATCTTTGTATTTGAAAAAGCAACACGGTATGTGGGTTAAAAAAATCTGGTCTTTGTGGCATTTAATCAAACAGCTGGAGCTTCCATTTACGTATGCGTAAAACTAAAAACAGCAAAAATAAACCAGATAACAAACATGGATGAAATTTTAAATGTATTCCTTCCGTCCCATAATAAGACTCGTCAAATAATTTTAAAAAAAAAATATGATTTAGCTGTCTGTACACTGCTTGTATTAGGATAAAACTAGGAATTTTTTCTCAAATAATCCTTTTTTACTTTTTTTATTTACCAAAATGATTCACTGTTCAAACTATTGCCCAGAATGTTCATTTTTTTTGAAAATCGCTACACCGTGTAGCGAGTTTGACTTAGGTCTGGTCAAAACTCGCTACACCGTGTAGCGAGTTTAGGGTAATTAAGTTTGACCGGTGGGAAATTAATTAGGGCATTTAATTAACCTAAACTCGCTACACCGTGTAGCGAGTTTTGACCAGACTTAAGTCAAACTCGCTACACCGTGTAGCGAGTTTTAATTAAATCCCTTTTCGATTCTCAGTTCACGCCTTCAACCAAAAAAAAAAACTTCATACTCTTCCATAGCCGCCGCAAGCAAGAAGGAAAGGAAGAAGAAGAACAGCCAAGCCAAGCCAAGGATTTGGCCAAGTAAATTCAACTTTTTTCTTAATTGTAAGTTTAAATTTCTGTATTATGTTGAATTTTAGCTTTGATTTTATTATTTATTTACTTTTAATTTTTGATTTTTTTGATTTTTTTTATGACATTGTAAAAATTACATAAATTACTCAAATATGTGACTAATTTGTATTTAATTCCGAAATTTTTTGATTTTTTTTATGACATTGCAATTTAGGATTTTATTTTTTTGGTTGAAAATATTGTTATTCCCATTTTATTGGTTGATTTGTTGTTGAAATATTAACTTATACTACAAAAATGAAAGTCATAATATTTGTATTGATTATGCCATACCCTACACATAATTTAAATTCAAAAAAATTTAAATTCCAATTTTTATGACATTGCAATTTGAATTGTAAGAAGATAAATAAAAATTGAAAAAAATAATTAAGAAGTATATATTTTTGATATGTTGTAAGTATAAATAATAGGATTGAAATATTGGATTGTAAGAAGATAAAATTATTACAAATTTGTACATTTGTAAAATTTGTAGCCCTTAGTCCCATTTTGAAATTGAAAAATAGGACTAAGATGTTGTTGTAAGTATAAATAATGGGAATTATTAGTGAGATAAAAAAAAATAGGACTAAGATGTTGT